>PITA01020134.1:0-35682 GCA_004023965.1 Spilogale gracilis | reverse complement strand
CAGGGTATGTGTAAATGTTCCAAAGCTGGGTTCTGAAGCTCACCTGCCCCCAGCCAGTAGTCTTCCTTTGCGCCACTGCTCCATACCATTTATGGCCTTCTCCTGCTTCCCTTAAGCCACTTTATCCTAAGTGAGGAAATGGATTACAGTTAATTCATCTCAGGCTAGATGAGAACCAATCATATTACTTAACTACATACACAGAAGACTGGGGAATCCAAATGGGTATTACAATGCAGAAAACATGCAAACATTACCTGATTGATAGGACTCTCATAATTCAAAGCCTGGCCTCTCTACCAGGGGTAGTGTGCTGGCAACTTTTCTCTTTAATTTTAGATGTTACTGTGTCTCTAAGCTCCGGGATCACTGCTAACAGGAGTATTCTTGAGCATAACTCTATCCAAGGCCCTTTCTCTAAAGACAGGAGAATAAAATTTTTCTTGCTTTGCATAATCAAAAGGCCAATTAATTTATTTTCTTAGAACAAAAGAACATTCTGCTCTCAAAGGCATTTTGTGCCATGCTTTACTTGTCTATGTTCATGTCTCTATTATTTATGGAGTGTAGTACAGTGGCTGAGAGTATGGGTTTAAATCTTGGCTTTGCCTCTTCTTACCTAAATGACCTTGGGCAAGTGACAGAATTTCTCTGAGTTTCATTTTTTTTTTCTATAACAGAATAACATCTACCTTTTGGTTGTTGTAAAGATTAAATTAAATAATGTACATAGAGAGAGTGTCATGGTGATGTTTCAATAAATGGCAAGTATAATAACAGTGTTCTTTAAATGAGCATATACTCACATACATCACATTTGAGCTTGAACATGAATCATGTTTGAACATGAGCTCTGATTCTAAAGGTAGGAAAGAACGTTTCAGTAATTTATTAGTTTTTTCAACAAATTTACACCTTATTTTGTAATTTTTCTCTAAACACTACATGCTAAATAGAGAAAAATTAGAAAACTTTCAAAACAAAAGCACAAACAGAGGCCACTTTACAAATACCACCTGTGTTTTTGCCCCACAAAAAAAACAACAGGGAACATTTTGGTTACCCCTTTTCCCTTTTTCTCTGTCCTCATGCCTCTCTGTGTTGCTGTCTCTACCTAACAATCAGCCAGGTTGCCCGCAGAACACAGATCACACACCCACATTGGGACAGTCTGAGGACAGTTTCATAAAGAGATTATTTAAAAAGATACTGGATGGTTGTCGGGAAAATAGAAATGACAGTACAGACAGCAGGAACCTGTTAGTACCGAGAAGCCAAAAGTGGTAATGGGAGCGAGAGGTTCATGGGACTTGGAAGTGGAGAGACTATGTGAAGACGGCTGCCTGGTCTTTTGGTGAAAAGATACAACAGGTCCAGAATGGCTTTGCAGGGATGAACCTGGGGGAAGAAACTCTTGCATCTCCTTGGCCTCCCACGATTGTCAACCACCTACCAGTTCTTCTCCTAGACCAACCTGGCAAGAAGCCAGTCCATACTGCAAGGCCTCCTGGATGGATGCGGAGTTAAAGGGTGACTAAAATTTATTGAAAAAATAAGGACACTTCTGAAAGTGGGAAGGAATGAATTACTCACAATTCCAAAATCCCAGGACAATAAGTATAACCTGAGAATGCTCCAAGCAAACCAAACTATATTGTCACCCTGGGAAGTAAAGTCAGAAATAAATCTGGAAGAGAAATGGAAGCTATGAAGTGTTCTCTCTCTCTCTTTCTCTCTCAGTCCCTCTCCCTCCTCTCTCTCTTTCTCACATGTGCACACACTCTTTATAATTGTATCTTAGTATGCATATTTTATATCCCCACAAATAGAGATGTTCCTTATGAATTACTTTCTATATAATGCATGTTTTTCTACAATGTAATTTTAATCATATAATACTCTGTATAGTGATTGTACCAAAACTGACCTCATCTTTGGATGCTTAGACAATTTCTGATTTTTCCATTATATGCTATGGTGAACATCAGTGAACATAAATCACTGTCTATCTCTAATTATTTAATAACTATTACTTGAGTGACTAGTACTATGTGCTACCCACTGAAGGTGTAAAGGTGAGTACAACATAGGTTCTGTAGGTTGTAGTCTAGTGTGACTTCCAACAGTTAGCCTCACCAGAGAAAATACAGGACTTTATACACTAAGTAAAGCTGCATCCCATGTGGGGTGGAGAGGAAGAATAGGGTCATGATGCCAGGCCTTTGCCTCTACTAGCATTTGTTGCCCTTCCTAGGCTCCTGTGGCTCTAGATTCTATTCTATGAGGGCCTGTTTTCCTGCCCAAAGCTCCTTCATTACATCCCATGGTCCCACGGCTACAGTGGGAAGTGGGGGTGTCTTCCCTTTTTTCAAGTTCCCTTTACTCAGCAGGAAGCTAAGTGGACAGTCTTGGCTATCCTGGTCCCTTCTGGCCCTGGGCTAAGGAAAGGGGTATTTCATTTCAGCAGGTAGTGTTTGAAATCAAAAACCCGGGACAAAATATTGCCTTAGAAAAGCATTGTTGCTTGAAGCTGGGTGTGACAAGGGGTCTGGGAGTGAATTCCAGATTGGTAGACTAGGGGCTAAGAGGGGCAGCTGGACAATTGAGGAAGAGCATGTAGAAAAAGGTGGATAGTGTCATTATCTTGACAAGTTTGAGAGACATTAGGTTGGACTTATTGTCAGGATGTTTGTGTATGGGTAGGCTGAAGTCAACTTGCGGAGCCCTAGAGAGAGGACTATGCATCAAAGTGAGCTACCTATAAATACAATCTTTGTTAGCCTAAAGATATTTGCTTCCTTTTCTTGCCTCCCTCCCTGGTTTCATTGCATCATTTCTTGACTTTGCTTGCTCATTTCCCTCTGATTTTCCTCTAACTTGCTGCCCACTCCCACCTCACAGTTTGGGTTCCTGCTTTGCCTTCTGCCTAGAGTGCTTTTCCTCCAGATCTTTGCACAGCTGACTCCTTACCTTGTAGGTCCAACTCAAACCTTATTTCTTAGAGTAGTCTTTCCCTATTTCTCACTTCAGTTTATCCTCCCCTAGACACTCTATCCCAGTACCTTGTGTTATTTTCCAAGTAGAACCTGTCACCTACAAAAATTGTCTGGCTTATCTGATGATTTGTTTATCAGGCATCTTCTTTATTTGCTGCTGCTCTATCTCTCATGCATGGAAGGGCTCCTGGTGCATGCATCATGTTCAGTATCCATCTCTGGATGGATGAATATGTGGTGAGTTTATTGCTGAGTTCCTTGCTCTAAGAGCTAGTTATTTTGTTTCTACTTTTAGAAATACATAGGTCTCCTAGGGAAGGATTTATTTAATTAGGTAAGCATTTCTTTTGATGATACAAACATAACACAAAATTTCCTTTATATAGTTCAATTTGTTCCTATGGGAAGAAAACAGTCCAATTTTCTTCAGGATATTGATTCATTATTTTCGATATGTAAAACAATGACACTAGTTCAGGAACCAGGATGACTTCGCCCAGATGCATTATTTGCCTTGGAATTATTTGCCTTGGGTTAATCCAGTATGGGTATAATTTCAAATACCAGTTTTCTAATTTATATGGGAATTTTTAATTTTAGATATCTAGGCATCTCCCCCCCCCCATCCTTCCTATTTCATAGCAAGTGGATCAAGGCAAGTGAAAGATGATTTTAAAACATTCTGAGCTGAGGGCGCCTGGGTGGCTCAGTCGGTTGTGTGGCAGACTCTTAGTTTCTGCTCAGGTCATGGTCTCGGGTTCTTGAGATCAAGACCTGTGTCAGGCTACATGGTCAGAGAGGAGACTGCTTGAAATTCTCTCTATCCCTCTCTCTCTGCCCCTCCCCCTGATTTCACTTGAACTCTCTCTCTGAAATAAATATATATATTTTTTAATCCTGAGTTGAGTTTACATGGTTAATTTTTCTTAGTCCAAAAATGATGTGAAATGTTACTCTGTTAGTAGAAGTCACTCAGAGATCATTTATTTAACTACTCTATACAGATGTGTATACTACAGATTAATAAATATTGGACAGCATTTATCTAATTAGAAAATATAAAAAATTAGAGAATTTTAATAAAAATATAACTTCTAGAGCAATTTTATAACAACATGAAATGAAATGGACTTTTTTCCCTTGCCCCCTTGTCTTATTTCAGCCAGAGTTTGTTTGTTTAGAGACCAATAATGAGTTGTGTCCTCTCCTTAATTCTTGTTAACTAATTGAATCCCAGAAAACCATAATGCAACATAAAAATATGGGATGAATACTTTTATCCTGGCACATTTTTAGATAAGGACATCTTCAGTTTTGGAAGGGCAGGTGCTTGTTATGGTTTTATAAAGGGAGTTGGGATGTTCTGCTCTAAGTGCACTCATAATTGATCTCACCATGGGTCTTTATACCATTCTCCAATGCCACTGCACATCTGGATGATGGTGAAGAAGATTGCTGACATATTTTGGACTATTTCCTATCTTTCCCCTGTATATACCTTTTCATTTTTTTAAGACCCATGCAGATGTAACTGTAAAATCTTACTCTAATGAGAGAGTCGAGAGCTTGGGAGAACCCACCTGGAAAATCTTCTTATTTTTAATATCTTTCCTGGTTTCTTTATAGAAAGCTTATAGGTTAGGGAGAACTTAAGTGAAAGTAATAGGGAACTATAAAAATGGAGAAAATAGGGCAGCAATAAATCATAATAAAAATACCAAGTGAGAAGAAAGAAGGAGTCAAAATCTAATACTGTGCATTTCTCTGTAGGGAAATGTCCATTCAGAAGAATTAATGATCTATATTTAAAAATAACTCCATTATGAGATTTATTTATCTTAGGGGTTTGGAACTTTTGCCTTGGGAATCACAGGACAGACTTTTTGTTCTTAAAAGCAGGGATGCATGACAGCATCTATAGAGAAGTTACTGGTATTCATGATCTATAGAATAAGGTAAGCTGAGATTTCATGACATTCCTTCTTCTTTTTTCTCCTTAGCTGTAGAAAGGCATAAGTTGGGGTGCCCGGGTGGCTCAGTTGGTTAAGTGACTGCTTTTGGCTCAGGTCATGATCCCGGAGACCCAGGTTCGAGTCCCACATCGGGCTTCCTGCTCTTCAGGAGGCCTGCTTCTCCCTCTCTCAGTCCCTCTGCTTGTGTTCCCTCTCTGGCTGTGTTTCTCTCTGTCAAATAAATAAATAAAATCTTTAAAAAAAAAAAGAAAGGCATAAGTTGTTTTCTTGTGAATTTGAACTATAGAAAATCTGAATTATAATCTCCTAGCCAAGTTTAGGTAAGTGCTTAAGAACAACCTAAAGAAAGATATAACTTAAACCTTGGTCTGCTAGAAAGTATTTTAATTCATTCATTCATTTCTTCCTTAATATAGCTGTTAAGAACACCAGCTTTGGCATCAGAATGTCTGGTGGGTGAATTTTTATCACTTCTGAGCTCATGCCAAGAAGTTACCCAATCTCTCTGACCTGTTTCCTTATCTGTAAAAGGGAGATTATAAAATTCTCTTCAAAGATTGCTGTGAAGATTCAGTTAGCTATACTTGGTTTAGAAAAAAAAAATTGCAGTTAGAAAGCACTTAATAAATTCTAGATGATAAATATCAGGTGATACTATATTTTTATTTAGTTAATATTTATATTTAATATTATTTATCTTTAAAATCAAATATAACTATTGTCATTACTTTCGGCTTTTTGTTAAAAATTTTTTTCTGGTCAGACCCTCTGCCAGAAGATGGAATAAAAGATGCGTATGAAAAAAAAAAAAAAAAAAAAAAAGATGCGTATGAGAGGATTTCCAGTTCCATCAGATTATCATGGGGTCAGTGATCCCAAACAAAGGAAGGGCCATTACTCTGTAAAAATGATTTCATGACAGATTAGAGGGGCCTGAGAGCCTTCTTCCTGACCAAGACAGAGACAGCACCTGATGGGCCTCAGGACATCATGGTTTTAAAATGAGGAACCCTTTAGAGCTCAAGTAATATTTTATCACAATATTCTTTCATTTCTTGACTTTCTTCAGAAAACCCCTAACATATTTTTCACCAGGTATGCATGCACACACATACCCCTATCTATATCAGTGAAATGGGAATCAAGACTAAAAAAAATTGGCAGAAGTATTTTCAAGTTTACAAAAAAGGGTTTTTCTCAATCTTCTACAGAATATCATATAACACCTTTCCTAGCCTGTGCATGATCTCATGACACGTAATTCCCTTACCAGGTTGTGATTGCCCTAATGGCAAGAAAGGAGCAGTAATGTTCTTCAGATACCAGTATCTAGCACAGGGTCCCCACATAGTGAATGACCAATAAAAGTTCTGGTTTTTCAACTGTACTCTAACAGAACTATACTTAAATATATATGAGGATCCATATATGTATGTCTGGTGAAAGAAACAGTATTAAATCTAGGAAATATTTTGCCTTCTATGTTGCCAGAACCAAACACAAAAGACCCTTTAGTAACTGATGATTTTAACTTTTTTTTTTATATTCTCCATCTGCCATTTAACTATATGCAATGAGAGAGTAACAGATTGAAGTCAGGAGTGGGCCAGGATGTGAAAGGAAAAGGAAGGGTCTCAATGCCATGTGAAAAAAAATCAGAGGAAGAGGAAGGGAGTAAGAGAGGAGGAGCTATCATTTAAGGACCTGTGTCTCTGTCCTCAGTTGTCTGTCACTGAGAGAAGAGTTTGCAACTCACAGGATTTTCATGGTTTTAGTCTGTGCGTGACACTGGCCTTCTAGTGAAGTATGCATTCCTGGAACTGATTAATATTACATTTTATATATTTACATCCAAACTACAGTTGTCATTATAGAACATGTCCTGGATAACTTCACAGTGGTCTTCACCTGCCCTGGGGCTTCAATCTTTCAAGGGATTTTTAGATATCCCAGGACATTGCTTTTGTTTTAAACAAAATTTAGTTTTCTTTTAAAATATAATACAAAATATAGAGATATATAATAAACAACTGAAACCTTTTTACAACCCCAAACTGGGGATTAAGGTTGATGGAAGGCCCTCAGTGGGGTACTTAGGTCTGGAGGAAGAGAACCAGCTTCTCCCCAGCTGGATGTGAATTTTAGGTATCAACTGTCAATGCTATGGCTTCAACACTGGCTGATGCAGCCAAACACACATTAGATCTCATAGGCAGAAATGCCTGGTTAAAAATATGTAGACATTGGGAACCAGTGTTCTCTTTGATGCTGCCTAATATAAAGACTGCAAGACTACAATATTTGGAAGTTCCCTCAAATCTAATGGTCTAATCTCTTCATTTTCACTTCCTTAATTCAGGTCACTGCTATTTCTTGTGTAGTTCAGGCCTGGAGTTCCAAATTAGTCTCCTTCTTGAGCCCTGGGTTATTTGCTATCTTTTTATATTCTGCCCCAGCAAATTACCTCACTACACTAAATTACCTTTAGTTCCCTTGATTTCTCCCAGGGCCTCTGTGCTTGCTCTTTTTCATTGTCTGAAAACTTCTTCACCCCTCTTTTCCTTCATCTTACCATCACTGTAGACCTGCCTTCACTTTAATATGAAATCATCAAGTTCTTTTTTCTCCTGAAAGCTGACCCCAAACACTCCCTTACTTCATGTCTGGGCTTGGTGCTCTTCCGAGGTATTGCCGTGGCACCATGAACAATCCTTAACCTTATATCCACATTTTCTAACTGACTGCTCACCAGATGATAGATTTACAAGGTGGTGAAGTGTGGGTTTTGCTAACTAACACATCTCAAGCCCAGTAAGTTCTCAGTAATTTTCCTAAGACTGAATAAATGAATGGGGGAATAGGCGACTCTGTTAAGGTTTTAAGAATGTATTTGTTATAATTATCTTTCGCAGCTTTTATGTTCATAGATAAAAATGCATATAGCTACTAATGACATTTCTCTTTATATATAATATTCCAATGGGAACTAAGGAAAAAAGTTTTAGAGTTGCCAAAGGAGTTTATAAACCATTTTCTACAGTTATAAGAGAAAGATGAATTCAAAGTACTCTAAATAGGGTAATACTATATTCCAGTCATATCAGTTGTCCTAGAATAATTCTTAGTAACACCCCCTCTTATTTTCAAAAACTTTCCTGAGTTTTACAATAAATTATATGGTCATTCTATCTTTGAATACTTTGGGAACAAAGAGGAGAGGAAGAAGAATTACACACACACTTAGAACTTAATGGAGACTTTTCTGTATTTTTAAAACTAGAATATACAAAGAAAGTTAATGACACACCCCAATCCTAATGTGTCAATGACAAAATTTAAATTCGCTCAGAGCTTTGGACAATCATGCCTGATAATAAAAGGGAAGGAAGTGATTTTGTTAGAACTTCTAAGTAAGTTACCCTTAGTTTTTATCATAAACATTTATGAGTTCTTTTTATTTGAGAACATAAGATTATTTTTAATTAACAGTAAAGACTAATGTTTCCCAGAGTTCTTTTAAAGAGACTCAAAAAGTGAGTCTTGTTATCTTAGATTCTTTTGTTTCTCATCATTTCTTTTGATTGCAGCTGATTGTTAATTAGAAAAAAATAAATTGGTACAACACTTGAGTATATAATAAATAACTAAGTAGCTTTTGGGGAATGTCCTTACTGGTATACATATTAAATTCTGAGAATACCACATTCCCTCAACAAAATTGTTTGAATTCAGTAACTGTAAAAATGCAGGAGGATTAATTTAAATCAAGAACTAAAATACTGACTTTTGAAAACATGAAAGGCTTTTTTTCTATAAGGTCTATTAACTCTTTGCAGCATGTTTATTTCTTGTATCTTTTAATTAAAATTTATTCCATTTGAAGAGAGCATCTTTATAACATGGCTAAAAAGTACTGTGAATTGGAGGCCTTTTTCATAGCAGAAGTTAATTATATGATGCATAGCTCAAGATGCTAAAGATTACCCCATGTAAAGATGTAAAGACTATGTAAAGATGAAAAGACTATGTTTTATCTATGTTAGCCATAAAAGTTGCCATCCAGATCTTGACATATGAGGCTGTGAATACCATATGGCCCTCTTTTTGTAAGACCAACACTCTGGTCCTCCCATGTCTCCCTCTTTCACTGCCCCTTCTTAACCAACAATTGAGCCACAGTATAAGTCATCTTCTCCACAAGCTATCAGTTGTTTCTCTGCTAGCAGGGCTTGTGTTCTACTGTCCTCCATATTGCCCTAAATTTTATGCATTAACTTCTCTGAATTGTGATCTACATACATTAGCTATTGCCTTCCTCAGGTTCTCATGGTTTTGTAAGTAGAGCCTGTTTCACCCAGCTCTTGAGCAGTCAAAATCAGCGTCAATGGTATATCACTAGCAGGCTATTATTCCCCTGTAAGCCTCATACTTGTCAAGCTGGGGTGAATCCCAGTTGCCCACGAATTCAGTAACTTTGATCATTCCCAAATCTCTGGGTATTTGTCCTGACTTGCATTCTTACTGTGTTTTCTGGTTAGCAGTCTATTTCCTTGACTGGGATTTGAACTTGAACTGTAGTTTGCCAGACCAAAGCTCTGATATTCTGCCTAATTCATGCCCCTTTCTCCACAGAGCAAATCCTGATCCTTCATTGGCATCCTGCCCTATATGACCAGCATCAGTCACCATGATATGATGTTGAGCAGTGCCCCCACTTTGGAACTTCTGTTCCCATGCTCCACTCACAGTTGCCAATCTTTTGACAAATATGTTTGGTTGATCTCAATCAAAACCATGATTTTGTCATGTTCATGAGACCCTTTGTTGAGGCTCAGTTTTACACTCAGATCAGCTTTAATAAGATAGATCCTGCTTCTTCCTCATCCCCTCTGACTCCCTGTTGATGTCCCAGCATTCCTTCTTCAAGGCCTCTCCAATAAAACTGTACATCAAGTTCAGGTCAACACATTCATTGATTACTTCCTATGTTTGGGCATATTGAAAGAGGGATGTGGTGATGATAAGATGGCATAGTCTCAGCCCTCTGAGAATTATGGCACGTGTGCAAAACAGACATCTTAAGAGATAATTTTAATGTATTACAAAATAAAAAACTTGCCAAGTGCAGTGCAAACACTTGGATAACGCTTATTAAATGGCATTATCTCACATGAATAGCCTTTTTCCCCCTCTAAACATCACTTGCAGTCCCCTCTCTACATCATATCCTCTTCCTAATTAATATTCCCTATGTATTTCTTTATTTGGCAGAAAATTGCACTCTGATTTCTGCATCTTTGCCACAATGATATCTAAGCAACATTATCTCTTTGAGAAGGATAATGTCCTCTTTCTTCCATAAAATTTTTTAATTTTTTATTAGTGGAAAATAACCAAATAAAGTACTGTTTAGTGAGGACTGTTCTATTAGATGACATAAGATTCATTTATTTTTTATCAGCAAGGAAAATTTAAATTAGGTGATACTCACTATTATTAACATTTATCAAGTGCCTACAGAGTACTAAAAATGCCTCAGAACAAATGTAAAGGCAGTGCTCCTTCCTGTCATATTTACAATGAGGTAAGAAGGTTATGTAATGATTCTCAAATTTTAGATCTTAAGCTCTTTCCTCCCCTTATTATAATTGCATTTCATAGACTGATTTTATTCATACCCTACAATCATTCTCATGATATCTATCACTTAGCATTATATCTTCCTCAAGGAAGGGTTGTATCCATAGTGCCAAACATGATCAAGAAATAGCTGTATGATTTATGTTACTAAAAATTCATATTTTACTACATTTCCACAGTGCTTTTATTTTTATTATCTTTTTTTAAGCCAACATCTCTACATACTTATGTAGCTCTTAGTATATGCCGGGAACCATTCTAAGAGCTTTGCAACTTCTTTAATCCTCAAAACAAGCCCATAAGGGAAGCAATACCTAGTTTAAGCCAGGAAAGAAAGACTCTGAGGTTAAGTTGCATGGAGAGTGCTGGAGCCCTTTCCAGCTGGTGGAGCTGTGGAGTCCACATTCTCAACCACAACAGGTTGAGAATGGTTTAGACACTTTAGTGCTCATTAGCACCTCCAAGAAAAGGTCCTATAAGAGATGCTTACTGCAGTGTATTCTCTGTCCACAACCTCATTTCTGAGAGCTATTTACTCCACATAACTTCTCATGAAGGGACAAGCTTCTCCTCCATGTTATTTCTATGTGCTCATGGCCCCATTAACCACAGCCAAGGAGATCTGTGTTGAACATATGACTCCACCTGGACCAATCAGGTTCTCCTTCCTTGGAATTTGGAATCAGAACACCATCTGCACTAGAGACTGAAGTTATGTAGAGACAAGTTTTGCACCAGCATTTCCTCCAGGGCATGATCATGTCTTTTCGTTATATTATATGTACTGATACAAAGAAAAACAGACTTTTCTGGTCTCCTAGAGATGGAGAGAATGACTTTGATTTCTGTTTTCTAGTGCCTGGATTGAGGTCACTGTAGGATTTATCTGCTCTTCCTGCCTTGGCTCCATTGGGTACTACTGCGTCAGAATTTCTATTCATTATAACCAAAGTTGTCAAGTTGGGGGCAGCTAAAAGTCACAGTGGTCATTTTGGTATTTGTTGGCAGAGCCAAATTGCAGACAATGTTACTCATCATTTTTTACTATTACTACTTTCACCTTCACCATTCCTCTTTCCCAAGTTCACCTGTAAAAATAAAACCATTTCTGGCAAAGCGGAGAGGGGACTTTAATTTTACTAGCCAATGTTTCAGTAAAGTTTTGTTGATAAGTGAGGTCACTGGGTATAACTTAATAGATTACTTCAGGGGGTTTTAAGAAAGGGAAAGAGGGGTTCAGCTGCAGAGGGGACCAAAAATAAACTTGGGTAAAGTAACATTTCTGTGTGGGATTGGCCTTGACTTAGCTTTTGAAACAGGCAATTCTCTAAAGTAGGAGATAACAAAGTTAAGGATCAAAATTACCAGCACATGCTAACAACCCAGCTTTTCCCCTTCCTAGTTGTGTGATTGATCCAGGGATGGCTTTACAATTTTATGTGCAAGTTCACAGATGGAAAATATGAATAACGCAATAATTAGTATGATCACTAATGAACAATTTCTAACTTAGTTGTTCTGGAATCTCTATGGACAATCAGTTCCCAGAAAGACATATTCCATACTTTCTCTGAAAATGAAATCAGGAGATGTAAGGTCTTCTCCAGCTGAGGTCAAGATAAGGCCCTCTTGATTCTCTGACATCATAATTAAACTTTCAATTCAGGATAATATATTTTCTTAACATTTATCATAGCATCAAGAAAGTCTTTAAAAACTAATACTTCTGCCTATGGAGATAAAAGCATAGCCTTCTTTGAGTAATCACTCTGTACTACTGTAGAATCACATCACTTGGAAAGGGCTTAAGACACAAACAGGAAATGAAAATGTCTTCATTTTTGGAACTGAGGAAACTGGAAAACTGAGACATAGAATTTTAATCTTCTTTAGTATTCTTTAAAAAATATTCTTTACCTGTAGAAACTTGTAAGATGATGCATTCAATCATCAGTGTCAATAAACTATTTTCAGGCCTCTAGGAGACAAGTGAGACATCTTTTGTAAGGATTTAAGGACTATGCTAACAGGGATATAGATTTGAAAACCAATATGCATTTGAATATATGTTTCTTTAAGCTTTATGTTCTCACAAAATAAACCTAAGGCACAATTCCATTTCTTTTAAAAAGTATAATAGGCTAAGATAAGGGAACTAAGACAAAAGCCTAGTGGTGAAGACTATTTTGCAATGTAAGAAAATATTCGGTAGACTGTAGTTTTCTTTAATGTCCCATGTTACTTAGGGGCTATAAGCCTGATTTTATTTTGTCCATAGCTAATATTAATCAACATTTTAACAGAATGCTTTCTTTGCGAAATCATCTTATGGCACTACTTTCAACATCAGCGTCTATCACAAAATACATTTAAACTGTTTTGCAAACAAACTTTCTTCCAATTAATAATTAAACAGAGGAACAGCTTGTGGTATATGCTTGGAACTAACTTTACTATATATAGTTGGAAATGACAGGCACACATGAAGATGTGACTGAAGCTGGGTAACATTTAAATATTCAGTTTTTCCTCTGTTACCTTGACTAGAGTAAAGTTAGTTCCCAAGGTAAAAACTAAGTGGTCTGCCGGCATATGGTATAACCTCCATTTGAGTGCTAAAAGCTGGATACTGTTTTTGTGAAACAGATGTTGTTGAGTGCAGCAATGCACAACTGACTCTAGCTAACAGCTGGGAATCCTTCGTGACCCATATAGCGAGAAATAAACATGGTCCTATGCTTGGCAAAAGTGTAAGAAAGCAAATTTCCATTTGTTAAGCGCTTATCAAAATGAAGAATAAATGTTTTTAGCCATAAACTGATTTTATTCACCAGAGTAATCTTTCCAGCAGCTTATGTGATGGCCTCATAATATTACAGGCACCCTTTGCCAGATGAAGGCTGCAGTTGCACTGACATATAGTACAGATGGAAAATAAACATCTGCCTCAATCAGGAGAGAAGACCAAGGACAAGGTTGACGAATATTATCTGGCATGACTATCTTTGCAGGGAAGCATATAAATGCTACAGGACCAAAACCACTGGCATCGTCTGGTGTTGTCCTTATGTGGTTACTGACCATGAAGAGAGATGATTAGTATGCACTCTCCAAGGAGGAGTGGTGCAGATGCTCAGGATGATATGATTCCAACTCTCTAGGATCTGCCTTGCTGTACTCACACCATGTGAGTCACAGAGCCATTCCATTTTTTTTTTCATGGTTTGTCTGCATTTATTGTCTGCAAAGTTTCCCTTCTTGTTGTTGAATGCCACGAATAAGGAGAGGAGGAGGAGAAAGAAGAGGAACTCATTTGGAAAAGATGAAAAACATCTTTTTTCTATGGCCGTGGGAAAATGTCAACAAAGCTTCCTAATCCAAGTCCAAGTCAAATACTTTTGTTCGGATGAGGACTAAACCCCAACATTTTGATTGTGTAACACTATATTTTATTACATGGTCCAACTTCACCTTTGGCAAAATCCGAGGGGGATAACATATGTTCTGTGAGAAAAGCTCACACACACACATATACACACACATCCTGCACTCCTAGCACTGAGTTCCTTTTGTCCTCATTGCAACCAAATGATTCATGTGGCACAAATAATATGACAGATGTAGCTTTAAAAATTCAGTTTTACTGCGAGTGTCTTTTTGACTGAACCTTCTTTCATTTTCTGGTATCTCTTGCGACCATATGGAGTTTAGATGGCAGTGAATTCCCTTCTACTAACTCAAATCCTTTTCTGCACCTGGCC
The DNA here is from genome assembly GCA_004023965.1 of Spilogale gracilis. Taxonomy (NCBI): domain Eukaryota; kingdom Metazoa; phylum Chordata; class Mammalia; order Carnivora; family Mephitidae; genus Spilogale; species Spilogale gracilis. Next base: position 21,312 of record PITA01020134.1, on the reverse strand, counting down.
ACAATTTTAGATAAGGAGGTGAAGAAAAGGGAAACTGTCAGGCTTAATACAGGATTATGAGTAAAGAATACTTTTACCTTTTTGTGAAAAGACAATTTCATTGTTCTGGGTTTGTTAAAGTTTTATTTTTTTCAATGACATGGTGGAGAATTCTATTTATGGATTTTTAAAATTTTTTTCTTTCCTTTGAATAATAAAGCAAAAGAGTCTTGCTTAGATTCTGATAATCTAGTTAAAGCAAGTATGGTTTTAACTCTCTTTACTTCAGATGCTATGAGTTCAAATCTCAGACTTTACTACTAAAAATAGCAAACATTTATTGAGTGTTTATTATATACCAAATGCTGCACTTAGTTATATGTTTACTAACATATTGAATCCTCGCAAACATTTTGAATTAGACATTGTCATCCTTACCCCCATTTTGTAGAAGAGGAAACTGACGCACAGAGAAGTGAAGGAATTTGCCTAAAGTCACACAGCTAAAGGTTCTGGCTTAACAGTCCATGCTCTTGACAATGAGGCTGCTAGTAGTCTAATACATTAAAGCTCACTGTACCGAATATCAAGTTGTTGACTTCATTAATATGAACTCTAGTTGGTATGATATTCAAAAAGATGCTTCATTTAGTTATTACTACTAAGTTATATTTACTCATTTCCAAAAGCCCAATTTGTGATTTTTATAAAGTCAAATAATACAGAAATGTGTAATCTTCTCATCTTTTTTCAAATCAACCCTTCTGTGGTGACAAATGTTGTTAAGTATATATTTCATACCTTTTTTCTGTGCTAATAATTTCTCCCTTTCTTTTTTTCCCTCTCTGTTCCTTCTCTTTTAACTCCCCAAAGGGATCATACTGTATATATTACTCTACAATTTAAAAGCACAATATTCCATAGTGTGTGTGTGTGTGTGTGTGTGTGTGTATACAATATGCATCCCCTAATAGTTGTTATTTAGTCCTTTGTTTTTAATAATTAATTTGGTGATTTTCCCTAATCCAAACAATGATGTAATAGACATGCTTATACTTATGTCTCCCTGTGTTACCAGTTAATATATGTATCAAAGATTTTAAGAACCAGGAATTATAATCAAGAGGTATATATGCTTTTTTATTAGGTCACTTAAAAATATTTTTAAGTGCAAAAAAAATTGATCTATAGGTATACACTTATTTATAATGAACTTCACAGCTGTTTTCTTCAGTCAGCTTTATTAAGATAGAATTTATATACAGTAAAATTCATTTGTTCCCATATACCGTTCTATGAGCTTTGATGCATGCACATGTTGTGCAGTTACCACCACAATCAACGTTGTTCCATTCACCCAAAACCTTCTTCATGCCCCTTTGAGGTCAACCCCCTTCCCACCTCCAGGTATCTGTCCCAATAGTTTTGCCATTTTCAGAACATCACATAAATGGGGTCTAACATCCCTGGCTTTTGAATTTAGCATAGTGTGTTTGAAATTGACTCATGTTGTTGCTCATGTTAGTAATAGTTTCCTTTTTATTGCTGAGTAATAAATAATTGTATAGTTGTACCATAATTTGTTTATTCACCACCAAAGGGCATTGGGTTGTTCTCAGATATACTGTTTATGAATAAAGCTGCTATACTTGCCTAAAGGATTTTGCATATGAGCATTAGTGTTCATTTCTCTTGGGAAAATACATATGAATGGAATTTCTTGATCATATAGTAAATATATGTTTAACTTTATGAGAAAGTGTCACACTGTATTCCAAAGTGGCCATAACATTTTGTATTCCCGTTAGTACTGAGTTTTAGTTGCTGTATATTCTCATAGGCACTTCATATGGTCAGCTATAGTTATTTATTTTTAAAGTTTTAATTATTCTAATAAGTGTATAGTGGGATCTCATTGTGATTTTAACATGTGTTTTCCTAATAACTAATGATGTTAGCCATCTTTTCATGTGTATTTCTGCCATTTGTATCTCTTTGATAATATATCTGTTTAAATCTTTTGTCATTTTTTCATTAGATTGTTTTGTTTTTGGTGATTGAGCTTTTTTATACATTGTGATGTCACTCTTTATCAGATAATGTGATTTGTAAATACATTCTTCTTATCTGTGACTTATCTTTCTGTTTTTTCAAAGAACTGAAGTTGTTACTTTTGATAAAATTAAATGTGTCAATTGTTCTTTTTTGTTTTATTATTTTAGTGATTTATCTAAGAAATATTTGCCTAAATCAAAGGTTTTCTTTGATGCTTTTTCTAAAATGTTTATAATTTTAGATTTGGTTTAGTTTAGTTTAGATGTAATTTGGATTAGATCTAAATTTTCTATTCAAATCTATGATCTGTTATGAGTTAATTTTTGTTTATGATACAAGGTATGCATTTTATGCATTTGTTGAAATAAGTAGGCTGTGACATATGAATTACACTGGTTGATTTTTTTGAATAGTGAACCAGCCTTGCATTCCTGACATAAATTCCACCTGATTATGATGTGTTATCCTGTTTTTATAGATTGAATTTAACAACATTGTGTTGAGAATTTTTGCATTGGCATTCACAAGGGCTATTGGTCTATAGTTTTGTTATTGTTTTCATAATCTCTTTGGGTTTAATATCAGAGTAATGCTGGCTTCATAAAATGAGCTGGGAAGTGTTCCTACCATTTTTATTGTTTGGCAAAGTTTTGGAATATTGACTTTTTTTCTTTAAATACTTCATAGAATTTACCAGTGAAGTTATCTGGGCCTGAATTTTTTTTGTTGGAAGGTATAGGATTATTCATGTTATTTATTTTTTTTGAATGAGCTTTTTTAATTGTGTCTTCGGAAATTTGTTCATTTCATCTATATTGAAATTTTATGTAATATTTTCTTATTGTCTTTATCATGTCCATAGGTTTATAAAGATAATCTCCACATTCATTCCTCAGATTGATAATTTCTGTTTTCTCTTTTTATCTTGGCAGGTTTGGCTATATGCTCATCAATTTCATTGATCTTTTCAAAAGCCAGTTCTTGGTTACATTACTTTTTTCCTATTTGCTGTCTATTATCGGTTTTATCTATTTCTTCTTTTATCTTTCTTTTTCCTTTATTTTGATTGTCTTGGATTAATTTGCTTTTTTTTCCTGCTTTCTCAAGACGGAAGCTTAGATATTGATTTGAGAACCTTCTTACTGGTTCTCACTCAGCATCTCCATCTGTAAGTCTTTTGCAGATAATATGAAAAGATATGGCTGGGAGACATGAATAATCATAAATTTTTATAGTAACCACACATATTCAAATCCCAAAGCTTAAATTAAGTCACCAAATAGTAGCTTCTTGAGTTTTAATATAGTTTTTAAAGAGTTGGTGTGTGATTCTGAGTGTGAAATGTGACTAAGCTGGATGATATATGTAGGAAATAGTAATTGGTGTGTATTAGTAGGTGAAGGAATGGAGCAGAACAAATTCAATACCTTATCGTTACATAATGGGTTTGACTAGGTTATAACTCCACATAATCCTCATTTATACTAGGTCCTTCCATATTAGACTAATAGTTTAGGATTTAAAGCACTAAAATAATGAAATCAGAGATCTGGGAATAGATTAGAATAGAACAAAACAGTATTAGTATGTTAAAGAGGGTAGGAGCAATACAATTACCTAGTTGAACTCCTTTGTTCTAATTATGGGAAAATTGACAACAAGACAGGATAACTAATACAGTCCTCAATGGGCTGAGGTCAATCCCCTGAAAACTTATGTTGTTAACAAATTCTCAGCCCTCTGAAGGCCGGGACAATGTCTTTATTCCTACAGATTTCCCATAATGGAGAACATGATGTGTATTATTTTGTAAATAATGAGAAGTGTTTAACATATAAAAAACTAAAACATAAGAGGACAAATTTCCTTTGTTTCTTGACAAAAAAAAAAATGGTGCTTCTAGTTGTATTTGTGATGAACCAGTAAAATAGAGCATCTGAAAAAAATTCACTAATCCTTCTCACCACTCCTCCTTAGAGGAAGGAGGACGCTCCTTTGTTTTCTAATTTTCTCCTATCAGGCTTAGATAGGTTTTCTTCAGTCTGGAGTGGTCTTTCCTGGGTATGACTGAATGATGCCAAGACCTTTATGTTCCTTCCAGCCATACCACTCTGTGAGCAATTAAATAATGAAGAAAAAATATATTTCTTAAGTGTACAGTACAAACTTTGCATGTAAACAAAGTGGAGTAATTACTTCTGAAAATTAGCAGACTTGTTGTAAATGCCTTTTAGGCATCTCTTAGAATTCCACAAGTGTTAAATATTTATTATTAGTGTGTTCCCTAAGTTTGAGCCAAAGGGAGAGTTTTTTCCAACTTGCGCTCATCATGGTAATATGTCAGATGAAAATTCTATATATTGTTCTTTAATGAGAAAACGTTATTGGTGCTTTACAAACCAAACTCTTCACAGTGTTCTTCTTTCCCGAGGCTTTCTATGAAACAGCCTACTTAATTAAAAAAAGAAAAACAAAACAAAACCCAAAACCAAAACCTAAAACAAAACCAATCAGCTTTCATTGCTATAGATCAAAAGTCTAGTTATGTTCAGGGAGTCAGATCTACTAAACTGCTTTGTCTTTTGCCTTTCTTACCCAAGAATTTTACTTCATTGAGAGTTTCTCATAATCCTGAGATCCTTAAAAATCTGAAATGCTTAAAAACCTTTAGAAACTTAAATCCTAAAAAATACTAAAAAGAGAAAAATTTCATCTTTCTAATTCTTTACCTTGCCAGTCTGAGTCTTTACTCAGGTATAATATTCAAGCACTGAAAGGTAATTCCATTTATCTAAGAAAATAACCTCTAATAAATTATATGTGCTTTGGGGATAAGCAAGATAATCTGTTTTTTTAAACATTAGCATGTTTGTATGAATAAATTTAATCAGTTTTCCTCCCTGTGTTAATATAGTTAGAAAGAGGTCCTCTTCAGGACCAAGAAGCCACTGAGGCTCTTTGAGTGGAGGGAAGATGGAAAGATAAGACCATGATTCAGAGTTATATCTAGGAAGGCTAGGCCAGCACAAAGCTACAGTAAAGGAGCCTGGGTAGCCTGGGGCCGTGTGATGGTGCTGGTCATTCCAGTGGGTGAGAAATGACAGGCAAGTTTGAGGATCCTGAAGAAAAAGCCATTGGTGGTGACAAGTTTTGCTTTTGTCATGGGACAAAAATGGTTTTGTCACAATTTGTCATGGGAGCAACCCTGAAGATTAGCATTTGAATTGAAGTTTTCTTATAATAGGGTGCAGATATATAATGCCAAATATTTATAAATATTCTTTTCTTTGATAATTATTTTTAGTGACAAGGTTTGGGTCTTTTAATTATAATACATCACTTAAATGCATGGCAGATAATTCTGAGGCCCCAATTCCATTAGGGGATAGGGAATATTGTTGGACCATTGCAAACAAAAATGGCACTGTAATTTTCCAAGGGCAGAATAAGAGGATTCAAAAAAAACATTTGTAATGACTTCTTGTTCAATGAACATACTGGGTTGATCCTGTCAATCCCTCTTCCTGACATATTGTTCTCTCTAGCCCTATCTAGCTTATTTCTTTCACACTAAGCCTGCTCAACTTTTCACATTCCTTTTGACTTCTATCTTTCATTAAAGAATGTTTTTTTGTTTGTTTTTGTTTTTTGTTTTTTGCCTCCACCCCTCTCCTGAATCTGCCCCAACCAAGGAAGAAGCTTCAAACAGATAAACCAGCGGACGCAAAGAACCTTCTCATTAGACTTTTCCGATACATTGACCCTGTTGGCTAGCCAGGTATTGACAGAAGGGAGAATTCTGTATAGTCCTGGTTGAGACTCCGTCTTAGGCAATTATGGCCCTTAGTGGGTGTTCCTGGGTCTTAGGGTGTGGGCCTTCTCAGGATCCTGCTCCTCTTCCAGTGATGGCCCTGTAATGACTTAAACTCAAAATATTTTCCTGCTTTTCCCACAGAGGTAGAAGAGTTTTATTTTCTATTCCTTTTTTCTAGCTTTCATGGGTATTCACATGTATCCTGTTAGTAATATATGTTCTTTCATCAGTGGCTTATGGGTTTTTGTTTTATTTTTGTTTTTTGTTTTGTTTTGTTGTTTGTTTTTTGTTATTGTTGTTTGTTTTTTTTGTTTTGTTTGTTTTCCTTTTCTGTATGGGAGAAAAGATAGAAGGATCAGGGGAGCTTTGAGACTTTTCCAAAAACAGTAGGTTCTGTTCTCCTCTAGACCTCTACACAAGAAACTTTCTCTGGTCTCTTCCCTTTTCCTAATCTTTTAAGTACATGGTGGAATCTGTGGGGAAAGACCCTGCCAATGAGTTAATCCTTTCCCTGTATCTGTAGCTCCCATGGGTTCCATCTTTTCATGCTAGCCTACACTCAGTGTTTAGCAATTTGTTAAAAATTTTACCTAAATTTTTATTTCTGGTATGTATAATCCTCAGTGTGTTTTCTAGATAAGCATGTCTCCTCCCATCTTTTTCTGTAGGTACTTTTCTCCTTAGACTTCAAGCTAGTTCATTGTCCTGTGACCTCAACTCTCTAATGTGTTTTGTAGATTATTGGTCTTTTCTTATCACAAGGATGAGAAGGACACTCTTTTAGGCTTTCTACATCCAAAGTGGAAGCCAGAAGTCTTGTCTTCATTTCTGAAAGACATTTTTGATGGGTATAGAGATCTAAGTTGACAGGTTTTCCATCCTTATTTTAGAGGTGTTGATCCATTGTCTTGAGGCCTGTGTGGTTTCTGATGTAAATTCTGCTGCCATTCTTTTGTTCTTTTGTAGATAATGAGTTTTTTCTTTTTATTCCCCTCTGATTGTATTTAAGATTTTCTCTTTATTGCTGATGTTCTACAATTTGATTATAGGGTTTTGGTGTAGCTTTCTTCATCTTTACTTTGCTTGGATTTTGTTAAGTTTCTTGTATCTGTGAGTTAATTTTCATCAAAATTTGAAAATTATCTACCATTATTTCCTGAACTTTTTTTTTTCTGTCTTTCCTTCTCTTTGTCTTTTGAAACTCAAATTACATGTATTTTAATCACTTGGCATTTTTGACTTCACATTTTTCCAGTTTCTTTTTTTTTTTTTTAAGATTTTATTTATTTATTTAAAAGAGAGAAACACAGCTAGAGAGGGAACAGAAGCAGGGGGAGTGATGTGGGGCTTGAACCCAGGTCTCCGGGATCATAACCTGAGCCGAAGGCAGTCGCTTAACAAACTGAGCCACCCAGGCGCCCCCACATTTTTCCAATTTCTTTCTTTTTTCTGTTGATTTTTTTAAGTCATATTTTTCTGAGTCTCATTTTGTAAAGTTTCTATTGCTATGTCTTCTAAAACACGAATCACTTCTTCTGCAGTGTCTAACTGCTTTTAATCTAGTTTTTTAATTTCAAGTTATTTTATTTTTCACTGTAGAAGTCTCTTTTATATATTCTATTCTTCTCGTGTTCATCATTTCCTGTTCCTAGCATATCTAAGCTAGTGAATTAATACTATCTGAGAATGTTAAGTAGTGTCTGATAATGCTTTCATTTCTGTGTCTGTTTATATCAATTAACTTATCTCCTCCTCCTAAATTTATTAATTTAGTTCTATTTTTCTGCTTTTTTGAATAAAATTTCTTTAATTAGATGTTAGTCATTGTAAATTTTATAATTTATATTTCTCTAAATATTGTTGGGCTTTGCTTTGGGACATAGTTACATTACTTGGAATCAGTCTGATTCTTTTAAGGTTTTGTTTTTAAGATTTTATGGAGAGTATTCAGAGCCCCACTACTGAGGCAATATCCTTCTAGACAGGACTTGATTTTTCTTATGTTTGGAGGTCTTTTTAGTCTGGCTGATTGGAACACAGATTCTTCCCGAGTCACGTTGACTCCAGATATTGTTGCAGTTATTCTTTTTCTTCTTTATACTTCTTTCACCAACCTCTGATACTATCTTCTCATGTATGTGCAGAGCAGTCCTAAGTCAAACACTCAAGAGAAACCCTCTGCAGATCTTGGAAGCTATCACAATACAGTTCTTTCTGAGTTCCCTCACCCCACAACAAATTTTAGTAATTTTGGCCTACAAGAAATTCCTGAAATTCCATCTGTGTCTCCTTTATTCAGCCAGACATCTGGGCTTTGACTGGGTTTCTGTTTGTACTGCGGCCTGGGAAGTTAAATTGGACAATTGTAGTTCTCACCTCATTTGTTTCCTTTTCTCAGGTATCACTGTTTTGCACTATTACCAATTGTCTGAAAATTACTATTTCGTGTATTCTGTCTATATTTGTAGTTGTTTAAGGTCTGAGGGAAAAATCCAGTTCCTGTTAGCACATCATGGCCAGAAGAGTCTTCCTGAGCCTATTCCATGTAAGACTGCAATTCACAACCTTGGTTTAATCCAAACATCTGCCTTCTCTACTTCTATTTTTGAGATGCTAGGGGGTTGCTGGAGGAAATCACATAAATGTGAGCAATGGTGACATTATATTTTTATGGCTCTCAATTTCAGCTGCCTTCTCAGCACCATTTCCCATTACAGCTATTTCAAACGCTTGCCAACCTCTTCAAGTCCCCAACTCCAACATCTAGAATCTTTCTCTAAGCAAATTAACCTCTTTTATATGCTACAGAGGAGATTAAGGGTATCTTAATGGAAATTCCTCAAATCTCCCATCACTGTGCCTAAAAACACGTCTATTTTTACTTCTGTTTTTAATGCCAATATTTTAGGGAGATGTATTCTTTTCCTGTAGAGACCAACTCCTTCTTCAGTACTCATTATATTTTTTAAATTCCTTTCTATATAATCTTGAACATTGATTCTTTCCTATGTTGCATTTTTTTTTACTATATTTTTCTTGTAGTACCTTTATTATTTTGTCTGATAACATGATGATTATAAAAGACTAAAACTTTTTGGAAGAATTAAAGTTATTCTCCACACATATAAAAAATTAATAATTTATTTTAAAAATTAGCTATTGCTATAGTTTTCTGCAAATGGTCTCTTGAAGGACATCCTCTATAACCTAGTAAATGTGGCTGGCAGAGGCCACTATGCAGACAACTGTGGTCCTCTGAATAACCCTCCCAGTGCAGACCTCAACCAAATGCTCTCCTCTATTCAGAATTCTCCAATGACTTCCTCTCATTTGCAGAGTAATTCTAAAAATGACCTCAGAGACCCTGCCTGAACCAGCCTTTCCTATTTCTCATCCCCTATTACCTACTTCTTTTCATTTCATCCTAGCCTCACTGGTTTGTTTATGCCTCCTGTATAAGAAACACAGCCTGGGTATCTGGCTCTGCTGTTCTTTCAGTCTGCAGTCCTCTTTCCCATATATCAATGTGGCTTGTTTTCTTCCTTGTTTTGGGTGTCTCCTCAAAATTCATCTTACCAGCCCTTCAATGACTACTTTGCATGAAATAACAATACTCCTATTTTGCCCCTGCACTCCTGGCAGTACTTCACTACATAGCCCTTAGTGTCACCAATATAGTAATGTTTATTGATTATTTTACTCCTCTAATCTGCAAGCTCCATGAAGGCAAGGATGTGTATATTTTTGGTTCACTATTGAATCAAAGGTACCTTGAATCATAGCTTCCATAGAGGAAACACTCAAAAAATATTTGTTGAATAAATTCTTTGTACCTCTCTTCCATCTATATTCCATTGTTTCCTGGAACACAAGAATTTACATAGTAAGATTTTCATTTGTTTCAATGGTCAGTGAAAATCTCTGCTAGGACAGTCTCCACAAATCTTGGGATTCTTCTTTTTAGCCCTGGTTATGAGCTCATATTCACTATTTTCTTGAGGTAATTTTATTTCAGGAACTTTCCCCGACATAGGCTTTGATGAAGAAACTCTGGTCCATCTCATTAGGTCTAAGGTAACTTCAGAACTCAGGGAGCAGATCTGAATATTTTGCAAGTGTGTTGATCTAAGGTATAATTGTGTTTGCCTACCAGGAAATGATAACCTTAACTGAATTAAAGACAGCTCCATATTTGCCTTAATTTAAACAACTCCCCAAATAAAAGTAATTTAGAAAAAAAAAAGCCTATTAGCTATTACTACATATGTATATAAATTTTTAATTGATGAAAGTGGGTTTATAATTTATTTACTATTGTTCCCTCAACATGTTTTCCTTACTTAATAATCTATTATTATCATTTTCTCATGTCAGTACATAAATAATTGATATACTCTCATTCATGTTTGCAAAGCTGTCATTTTTAAACTTATTGATTTCAATTTATGACTCTTTTAACATTAATGGAAGAAACATCCTTGTAGGTTCACCTATAAACTGTTATTTCCTGAAGGAATTATGAGCAGTGAAATCTCTTGACCAAAATGTGTGAACATTTAAAGTTTAGTTTTATCGCCAGATTTTTTACAGAAACTATACCAATTTGTACTCACACCAATAATGTAAATTACTTCATTTTATTTTATTTTTATTTTTTATTTATTTATTTTTTAAAGATTCTATTTATTTGACAGAGAGAAACACAGCAGAGAGGGAACACAAGCAGGGGGTGTGAGAGAGGGAGAAGCAGGCTTCCCGCTGAGCAGGGAGCCCGATGTGGGACTCGATCCTGGGTCTCCAGGATCATGACCTGAGCCTAAGGCAGTCATTCAACCAACTGAGCCACCCAGGCGCCCCAAATTACTTCATTTTAATCAGGTATAGTCTCATAATCACTAAGCATTATTTTCAATCTTTTTAGCTCTAATAGGGAAGATACAACATCTCTTTTTTATTTTACATATCTCTGATTAACACTTAAGGTTAGACATATTTCCTATTTATATTATCCATTTATATTTCTTCTATAAATTTCATCTTCATGATTCTTATTTTTCTAAGAAGATTCACTTTTTAGTATACAATTAAATTTTGTAGTATTTCATGTATATAAAATCAAGCCTGTATTTCAAATCATTTGTATGTTTATTTATTGATTGATTTTTGATCTACCAAATTCTAGAAGAATTTTTTTTTTTTAAGATTTTATTTATTTGACAGAGAGAAACACAGCCAGATAGGGAACACAAGCAGGGGGAGTGAGAGAGGGAGCAGCAGGCTTCCCGCCGAGCAGGGAGCCTGATGTGGGACTCGATTCCAGGTCTCCGGAATCATGACCTGAGCCAAAGGCAGTCGCTTAACCAACTGAGCCACCCAGGCGCCCCTAGAAGAATTTTTTAAAGAGTTCCATTACCACCATAGTTTTGTACAATTCTCCTTATATTTTTAACAGCTTTTGCTTTAGTGTTAAAACACAATGTTGTTGGATATACAAAGGCTAATGACTCTTGTAATTTTTTGATGGGTCTTAATTCCCATCAATTGGCTAAATAATTTCTGTTTAGTTGTTAAACATTTTTTTTCCTAAACCTGATATATCTTTCAGTTTGTCTCCAGAAATTAGGGCTCTGCTAAGGTGCTAGCTTCAACATAAGTCTTTTTTTTTTTTTTCTTTTTTCTTAATCTGCTTCTTTTCAATTTCCTTGTTATCATGGAGGGGAGTTCTGTAAAGTGTTTTTTCTTCTTTCTTAGATTTTCTGTTTTCTAACTAGTTCTTTCTAATAATCTTGCTAAAGTTAATTTTAATTGAATAAAAATAGCAGGCAAACCATCAAATAATTCTCCTCCCCCAATTTCTTGCTTAAACTTAAATACTCTTCTAGTCCTTATTTTGAATTTTTTTATAGTTAAGTACACAAAAGATAGTCTTTAAATCCACAAATTCCTCACATTCACCTTTTTGCTATATTTCTCTCTAAAATCTTATCTCCTTCCTCACCTCACTATGGAATCTGCACAGGCAAAGTTACCGATATACCTAAATTGCTACACCCCATCCATTCTTTGTCAAGTCTTATATTATTTGATCTCTACTATGTTTAAAATTATTTAACTCTCTTGTGGAAATACTTTCATCTTTTGACTTTTATGACATACTTCTTGGACTCCTTTGCCATATTTTGTTTGTTTGTTTGTTTTGCTCTGTATGTATTTTACACACGGAAGTTCATCTGCATTCATAGCTCCCACATCTGCCTATATGTCAGTGATCCTGTAATCTGCATGTCTAACGAAAATTTGTCTCTTAAATTCAATATATGTAGAATACTGGATAGTCAACGTGGATACCTCAAAAAAATCTAAGAGAACTCATGTAAAACTGAATTCATTGCCTTGCTTTAATTGTATTTGATTCAGATTTCTAAATAGCACCGTAAAGCCTTTGTTATATCTATTAGATTCTAGGTTGGTTTCCTTCTACTAGAGCAATTACATTCAAATGAGAATCTAAATGATATGAGGATCCATAGTGTGGCATACATTTATTTGTTTGTTTGTTTGTTTGTTTGTTTGTTTATTTATTTAGAAAGGGAGAGACAGAGAGCCCAAGTAAGTGGCAGGAGGAGGGGCAGAGGGAGAGGGAGAGAGAATCCCAAGCAGGGCTTTATCTCACAACCATGAGATCATGACCTGAGCCAAAATTAAGAGTCAGTTGCTTAATTGACTGAGCCACCTAGTCATCCCCATGATTTGTCAGACTCTTAAGAAGTTTATACATCTGTGTTTATGATTTTGCCAGTACCCAATTCAAGACTTAACTAGTTCTGTTTTGTAAACAAAAAATGAAGTGTATGCCATGGAAAAGATGACCCACTGAATGGGAGAAAATATTTGCAAATCATATATCTGATCAGGGATCTGTATCTAAAACACGTAAGGAAATTTAAAACTTAACAATAAAAAGATGCATAACCCATTTGAAAAATTGAGAAAGGATCTGAATGACATTTCTCCAAGAAAATACAAATGGCCAATAAGCCCAAGAAAGGGTTTTACTATCATTAACCATTAGAGAAATGCAAATGAAGCCTACAATGAAATCCTGCTTCACACCCACTAGGATGGCTATAATAAGAAAGATTAGACTATAACAAGTGTTGACAGGGAGGTAGAGAAAGTGAAATCCTTGTATTCTAACTACTGAGAAATTATAAAATGGTACAGCCACTTTGAAGACCAGTTTAGCAACTCCTCAGAGGGTTACACATAGATTTATCATATGACCCAGTAATTCTACTCCAAGGTATATATCCAAAACAGATGTCCACACTCAGAAACAAAAACAAAAACAAAAAACTTGTATATAAATGTTCATAGCAGCATTATTCATAGTAGTGGGAAAAATTCAAATGTTTATCAATTGATAAATGGTTAAAATGAGATCTATTTATACAGTGGGATGTTATTCATAAATAAAAGGGATAGGATATCAAAACATACTACAACATGGATGAACCTTAAAAACTTGAAATTAAGTGAAGAAAGCCAGTCACAAGAGACCACATAATGTATGATTCCATTTGTATGAAATGCTCATAATAGGCAAATGCCCAGAGATGCAGAGTATGTTCATGGTGTCTGGGACTTAGGGATGGAGGTTTGGGGTGATGTAGCAATATAGGGGGCGATTGCCAATGAGTAGAGAATTTCTTTAGTAGGTGAGGAAAATGTGAAAACTGATTGTGGTGATAATTGTGCAACTTTGTGAATATACTAAAAACCATTGACTTGTACACATTAAGTAAGTGAGTTGTATGGTATGTGAATTATATCTCAGTAAAGATGGTATTTTTTAAATGGAAAAAAAAGTTTATATCTCTAGATTAGAATTCAATTCTGGAATGTCTTGCCCATGTGATAAATGTGGAAACAGCAAAAATAATGTGGACAACTAATGTCTTGGATTGTAAATCTTTAAAGGTAGGAACTAAGTGTTATTAACCTTTGAAACCAGAATAGTACCTGGAGCATATTAAGTAGCCAATATATAATTAAATCAATTTGAACTCACTCTTTGTTAAGAGTGTTACTTATCGCTAGAGACTTGGTTGAATAGTAGAAGAAAGAGACCAACATTTGTCCTAGATAATCCTAACTCTATACTCAGTAAACTGAAAGTTTTCTATAAAATTGAAATTTTTATGCCAACTTGGGTGACTACAGGACAAAAATATTGAAATCCAAGAAAAAGTTAAAATTTCCATTAATTTATATAATTTTGCTTTGGCAAAGAGTTAAATTTATTGACACATTTAACTTGTAGATATGTTAACTTTATTATTTGGCATGCAAAAATATGTCATGTTTTTGACCCTAGTGTTTCTGCTTCCTCTTTAAACACTATTGATTCTTTTATTGAATGCCCTAAAAGGTTCTGCCAGTTTTAAACCCAGGAGGCTGGTACCCCATCTGTTTAACTGGAAACCATCTAATTCAAACAGACACTTCTCTTCTTAGGAGGTATTTCCAATGCTCTACAAAACCATAATTTTCCATTCTGTGATGCATATATATCTCTCTCTCTGACAATGTGTTCAACACATTGAGGTAAATGCCCAGATGTCCTTGCCACCTTAGAGTTTGGCCAAATTCTGGCCACACCCCAGCAATAGAATCCTAGAAAAGAGCAAGTCACCCACAAAGAAAGAGGCTATCTGGAATCTGATTTGGTCCAATTCCAGAACATCACTCATAACTTACTGTGAGCTAAAGGGAATCTTATAGGTTTAGATCACATACAAACCAGCCTATAATATGAGATTAGATCAACTTGTTTCAGAGTCTTAGGCTTTTAAATGTAGTAATCACAATAGAAAATGAACCTACAGAATGATGCAGAACTTGATTGAGTTTTCAGAATTACAATATATTGGATATTCTCCTTGCCATGTGAAACTTTTGAAGAACTTCTCCTTTAAGATTAAGGGTATTTAGTTTAATCCACTAATATTCACAGACTACCAAAATATATTTGTTTTTCATAGAGATTATGATTATTGTATATAATACTATTTTTTTCTTTTAATAGATTATCTCTGGTGTCTGACATTGCTTCATTATTTTTGGACTGAATATTCTGTGCCAAAATATACTATTATACTATGGCTGAATACTCTAGTACCTCTGCTACTACTTAATTCAATTCTTTGATTTGTGATTTGTTACTGGAGAAGAGAACAGTGTTTAGTCATTACTAATTTCATAGAAATATAACTTTTTATTGTCAAAATATACTTGTTTCCTGTCCATTTTCATTGCCTTTTACCTTTACATTAAGCTTCCCCTTCACATAGAGTCATTGGTTTTTATAAGTGTAAAGAAAGAGTCCAAAAAATAGGAAAAGTCCTAATCTTTTCCTCCTTTATTTTACCTAATACATTCTATATCTTTTGTATTTTTCTATAGTCTTCATTTTATGCAATTCTAACATTTTATTCTTTTTTGTTTTTAAGATTTTATATATTTACTTGTCAGAGAGAGAGAGAGAGCGAGAGCGAGCGAGCACACAAGCAGGGGGAGCAGCAGGCAGAGGGAGAAACAGGCTCCCTGCTGAGCAAGGAGTCCAATGTGGGACTTGATCCCAGGCCCTGGGATCATGACCTGAGCTGACGGCAGAAAATGAACACACTGAGCCACCCAGGTGTCTCTAATATTTTGTTCTCTTCATGCTTGTTTCAGCCATTAATTCATGTATGCGTTTCCTAAATACTGTCATCTTGAAAATGATTTTTCTGACACCTTGATCTTCATCTGTCTTCTCCAGGTCTCTTTTTCTGTGACACCTTTATTTTTTTCTCTATGGTTTTCAGTTCTTTGTGCAGTAAGTAGTACATGTTAGATTCTTTGGAGGCCAAGTAGATAAGTTTTTATTTTTAAAACCACTTATTTTATTGAGAAAGCTCTGTGACATTCCAGGTCATGCTACTGTTTTTTCATCTTTGATTTAATTGTGACCTAAACATCACAGTGGTTTAGATAATTTGCCTTATCATCTGGAATTCCCAAACTTGTAGAAGAGATCAAGAAGATGTATGAATACCAAAGCGAAGACCAGTACCACATTCACCAAGACATAAGCAGTTGGGTATTTCTGAATAGAGACATAACAGAGAGAGTAAAACACCAGTTTATACACACCCGCCTCCTCCCATCACCACCACAAAAAGTTTGATATCCTGTCATTAAGCTCTCCAACATTTGACTGTGTCCACCATGGATTAACCAAAAAATCCAAGCTGCTTGTTTGTCTTTTTGTTTTGTACAACTCCCATGGCACCATTAATTTTAAAAAGATGTTTGCAACAAACTCTGGTAACTTTTATCAGTAATGAAATTCAATTTTATTAGGTGGCAAATAACCTGTATAAAAAAGAATTAAGCATGAGTATTAGGATACCAACAGTCATCTCCTTCTTTTTCTCAATGTCTCTTTCAAGCTCTCTCTCTCTCTCTCTCTCTCTCTCTCTCTCACACACACACACACACAATTTAAAGTATCTCTGAATACATGACATTCATTCACCATTTTCAGTAATGGAACACCTTCATTGGTCAGCACTGTTTAAGTATTGGGCACAAGATGATAAATATAACTGAGGGTAAAAGTATTGTCTATGTGTCTGTATTCATCTTTTCCTTTAAATTAAAAAATATTCATCAGTATGACTTGTAATATTTCATTGTATCTGTTCTTATGTACATAAAATAAACAATATGAAAACAGAGATCTTACTTGGAAAACAAGCCCAAAATTTTAATTTAGTAAAACTACCAAAATGTAATTGAATATTAGAAGTAAATAAAAGAGGGGCATCTGCATGGCTCAGGTGGATAAGCATCCAACTTTTGATCTCAGCTCAGGGTCTTGATCTTGGGGTTGTGAGTTCAAGCCCCACACTGGGCTCCATGCTGTGTTTGAAGCCTACTTTTAAAAAAAAGTGAGTAGAAAATCTAGTATTGTTCTTGATGCACAGAAAGCAGTTAATAAATATTTTTTCTGTTATATTATTCTGTTTGATATAAAACCTAAACTTTTTTATGTAAAAAAAGTTTAGCAACTGTATTGAGTTATTCATTAATTAAAAGATTAATCTTCTCTTTTTCTTAAGATATTTAAAAATCCTAATTATAGGAAAAGGAATTAAGATTTGCTGAGTTTAATGCCTACTTATTTTACTAAAATAGTCGTATGTGGGTGTACCAGTTTTGAAAGTTTTGGAATTGCATTACATAGTTTGAAACAGCTGACATCTTGAATAACTGTTTCAGAGGTTTGGATGAGATTGTAATTCACAAGAAAAGATGTAGAAATGAATATTCTCATTTCATGAACTTCTAAACTCCACATCTTTCTTAAATTATCTGTGCTTAAAATATTTTCATTACATTAAAAAGTGAACTTATATGACCACTTCAGTCTTCTGAAACCTTTCATATTCTTTTAGAGAACACAGTATTGTTTTCAAGGCACTCATCACATTTTCTGAATTATATGTTGGTATGATTACTAGATTAATATCGGATTCCCTGTATGATTACGAACTCACAGTAGGAACCAAATCTTTTTTTTTTTTTTAAGATTTTATTTATTTGACAGAAAGAAACACAGCCAAAGAGGGAACACAAGCAGGAGGAGTGAGAGAGGGAGAGGTAGGCTTCCAGGCGAGCAAGGAGCCGGATGCAGGGCTCGATCCCGGGAGTCCGGGATCATGACCTGAGCTGAAGGCAGACGCTTAACGACTGAGCCACCCAGGCGCCCCAGAAACCAAATCTTTTAATCACTGTTATCTTTAAGTCTAATATGATGCATGACACCTAGTAGGTTTTATATCAATACCTACTGAATGACAACTTCATAGGTCTTATTTATTGTACCATGTAATACAGTTAGATATTGGTGGCAAATGGCTACTTCTAAAAACAAAGGGTATCTTTAAGTACCTGTCAGTTGCTGAGGGAATTACAGGCACAATTAAGATATTCTCTTACCAACTTCTATTACTTTAAACATTAGTCATTTAATCATTCTTTCAACAGCTATTTTTTGAGCACTAATGTACCAAGCACTGTTTTAGGAGCAGGGACTAGTCAGAGAACAAAGAGAGGTACCTGACTCTGAGGAACTTATATTCTGCCGACAAGAAGTTTTTGTGAATTGATGCCTTTGAACACCAAGATGTAGCAAGACTTTATTATAAGGCTTAAGCATCTTTTAGTTTTAGTCTTAGTTTTAATAAGGCTTGTTGCCCCTTTTAGTCTTCCTCACCGTTGTCACCAAGCACCACCACGTGCTCCTGAGGCATCCTCCCAGCCTGCTCTGCCTTTTAAACTCCCACAGTTAAACCACACCCATGGAGGAAGCCCCCACGCTTAACATGCCATCTCAGGACTTGTGGTTTGCAAAACAATGCTACAGTATAACGATTTTTCTGTAGACCTGTTCAGTGCTCTTTCAGACTCTGTTCCTGTTTTTGTTTACTCTCTGGTACCTTCACTCTGTACCTCAGGCTACTGGCAGGAATAAGCATCACTTAAAAAGTAATTTACAAAATAAGTGTAGTTCCCCAAGGGTGCAAATAAAGGGAAAAGTTGTGGTAAATAGCTAATGTACGCAAAAGGTGTCTTGGGGGAACCCTAAGAGTCACTTCTTTCAAACCAGCAATAACTTCTGGTGCTTTCCGTCCTGAGGTCCTGAGGCAGCAGCCGTCAACATTGTTTAAAAAAGCTCCCTTATGGTGTTCTCATTAATTAACTGCACTGTTTGTTGATTCTAGATTGATTCGGTTTGTTCTCTGGAGAGTGTTTTTGGAAACTCAGTAATGCCTTGATGCAAAATTTCATCTTCAGGCCCTAAATTCCCAGGATGGTGGTTTACTGGGACATATAGAAGATGAAGTGAAAAAGAGAATTTGTTAGATAAAAATGATAATCAAAATATTTTAAATTCAGATGTAATTTTTGAAGATTTTCCCCACAGAGCAAAAAAATTACCTGAAGCAAAGTTTGACTGACAGGCGGGTTTAACAAACAGGAGACAAATGGCATGCAAAACAGATAGGGAAGTATTTGTTGCTAATTACTTGAGAAAGCATTTTAATTAAGTTGTTTGCCAATTAATGCCTCATTTTTAACATTCCATAAATATTTAAACATGTTTCATAAACTTTCTTCTTATGGAAACATTTGCAAATGTTATTATGGAGTTTCTTTGGGAATCTCATAAGAAAAAACTACAATTTAGAAGTTCTACTTGCCATTTTCATAAGTAAATAAGTAAATTGTTGTCTTTTTTATCTTGGTAGCTATTATACTTTAAAATGCTCTATCTGCATAAACTTTTCTTTCACGATCTGCCATGAAGAGTGAATAAATACCAGCTACATATTATTTTGATCTGCCATAAAAATTGAAAATAACATAGAGCATAGAGGATAGTAGGTTTAATTCCAATCTTTCGAATGCAAGAAAATAATTTTGGATGATTTAAAGAAATTCAAACAACTAGCAATTGCTAATGTGTCAATCATCTTCAACCTAAAACCTCCACAATGCTGCTACCTACCTAACTGAAAGGAAAGACAATACACACAGGCAAAACAGAATGCTTCACTGTTACCAAGTGGAGCTTAATTTGTAACATTAACTATCATGTACTTAACCAAAAACATCTCAAGCACTTAGCTTTTCTTTCCCTATTTACTCTTTCATTGGAACAGTAATGCTTACCTTATTGCCTCCTTTAAATGGTTTTACTGGAAGGAAGAAGAGATTATGTTTAGAGTTCAGCTAAAGAACTAAGGACACTCACTTCTTCACCAGGCCATGGCATTTTCTCCTCTAAACAAAACACTGGTTTTAGTGTTCTTGGATCCAAATTCAGTGTGAGAAGTGGGGGGGTTTCCCCAAAGCTCCAAAAAGCAGTGCTGTAGACAGCAGCTGGGTGTCCTACAATGTAACTCAATTCTGACACAACCTCTCCAGACACAGCGTCAGTTCCATAGGTTAAGGGTTCAGTCCTACAAGACTGGGTCCCTAAGTCCACCACAACCTTAGGTACCAGTCACAAGCCCAAGGGGTTGCCTGTGCTTCTGGCCATCTGTCTATAAATCAGAGGTTCTCAACCTCCTACTTGGGTTTGATTAATTTGCTAGAGCAGCTCACAGAACTCAAACATTTTGTTTATTAAATTACTGATTTATTAGTAAAGGATATAATTCAGGAATGGCTAGATGGAAGAGATATCCAGGGCAAGATATGGGGAAAGGGCACATAGCTTCCAAGAACACCATCCTCTTCAGGTGTTTCACCCTTTCCCTGCCCTTGAACCCTGTCCTCTTAGGTTTTTACGGAGGCTTCATTACATAATCATGATTGAGTAAATCATTAGCCATTGGTGATTAATTCAACATCCAGCTCTTCTCCCTCATATGGCGCCACTGTACCTCTTATCACAGAGGTTTCCCTAGCAAATAGCCCCATCTTTAGGTGGGGTCCAAAAGTTACCTCATTAACATAACAGATACTTGTCACTGTCAACACTTAGTAAATTTCAAGGGTCTGGGGAACTATGAGCCAGGAACTCTGGACAAGGCCAAATATATATGTGAAATATATTTTGGTCACCTGAATGACAAATATATACTTCTTATCAACAATTGACTATGCAGTAAATCAACAAAAGGAAAGGTCTGACCTATCTGGAAGGCAGAAGCAAAGGAACGATCTCCCAAGGCTGGTGCCTTTTATTCAGTGGAAATTAGAAGTAAAGGAAAGAAATTTCATGGAGATTTTCCTAATCCTGAAGTGTTTGATCCTTCAGGAGCAATGGGAATAAGTGGGGTTGGTTGAAGGAGGAGAAAGGGGGCAGTTATGGAGCACCCACTGGGAAACTTGCATTTGTGTGGGCTCTAAGAGACAGAGCACAGCATGAAAGGGCCCAACAATAGAGTACTGCCCAACATGAGGAAAGCCAAATTACACCTATTCCAAATCAGAGAGTTGAACAGCAATAACAGAATGACCAAGGTACTATAGGAATTCATCTGTGAAAATTATAGTAATGGAATTTGGTTCAGTTAATTCTGGGAGCACCTGTCTTTTTGTTGCTCTCTAGATGAAAACTAAAAGTAAAGATAACTGTGAGTACCATCTCATGGAGAACATTATCCCTTGCTACCACTTGTGATTTGGAATGAGTATCACATAATGAAAGACCCCCGGGGTGGGATGTCCTTCGCCCTGAGGAGACCCTCCCAAGGAACAGCGAGACCATTTCCGCGGATGCAAACAGCAAGAGGTTTATTCCGGATACACAGGTACCTGGGGCGTCCTAGTCGCTCGGAGGACTGGCGCGCCCCCGGTCGGGGTAGCGGGTCTTTTATGGGTTCGGGGAGGCGGAAGCGCTA
>PITA01020133.1:0-35634 GCA_004023965.1 Spilogale gracilis | reverse complement strand
TGAAATTTAAGAAACAAAACAGAGGATCATAGTGCAAGAGAGGAAAAAACAGAACAAGATGAAACCAGAGAGAGAGACAAACCATAAGAGACTTTTTTTTTTTTAAGATTTTATTTATTTATTTGACCAAGAGAAACACAGCTAGAGAGGGAACACAAGCAGGGGGAGTGAGAGAGGGAGAAACAGGCTTCCTGCCAAGCAGGGATCGATGCGGGGCTCGATCTCTGCACTCCGTGATCATGACATGAGCCGAAGGCAGCTGCTTAACGACTGAGCCACCCAGGCGCCCTGAGACTCTTAATCATAGGAAACAAAATGAGGATTGCTGGAGGGGAAGTGGGTGGGGGATGGGGTTACTGGGTGGTAGACTAAATTAAGGAGGGCATGTGATGTACTGAGCACTGGGTATTATATAAGACTGATGAATCAATCACTGACCTCTACCTCTGAAACCAATAATATATTAATTGAATTTAAATTTTAAAAATAAATTTTAAAAAAAGAAGAAAAGAGAATCAAAGAGATAGTCTAGAAACAACATATATAGTAAGTGGAATCAAGAAGCTCTGTGGGTGACAGGTAGGATAAACAGAAAAAACCAAAACACACACACACAAAAAACATTCCTAGGGAGATTATATAGCAAAAGTACTGAAAAATAATAAAGAAAAAAAAACTGTACAAGCAGTCACAAGTAGGAGAGAACACAATACCTTCAAAGGAGCAACAATAAGAATAACAACGGATTCTTGAGACATGAAAGACACTAGAAGACAGTGGGAAATTTCTATGTTTTTTGAAAGAAAAGACCTGGCAACCTAGAATTTTGTACCAGCTAATACACCACTCAAAAATGAGGGCAGGGGCGCCTGGGTGGCTCAGTTGGTTGGACGACTGCCTTTGGCTCAGGTCATGAGTCCTGGGATCGAGCCCCACATCGGGCTCCCTGCTCGGTGGGAAGCCTGCTTCTCCCTCTCTCACTCCCCCTGCTTGTGTTCCCTCTCTCACTGTGTTTCTCTCTGTCAAATAAATAAATAAAATCTTAAAAAAAAAAAAAAAGAGCTTAAAGAAAAAAAAATGAGGGCAAAATAAAGCAACTTTCAGACAGACAGAAACAGATTAAATTTGTTGCCAGGAAACATACCTAAAAATAAATACCAAAGGGAATCCCTTAGACAGAAAGAAAATGATTTCGGACAAAAAACAGAAATGAAGGAAGGAAAGAAAAACAACAAAAAGGGAAATGCTCCAACCATTTCTTTTCTCTCTTTTTAAAATATTTTATTTATTTGACAGAGAAGAGACACAGCAAGAGAGGGAACACAACAACGGGAGTGGGAGAGGGAGAAGCAGGCTTCCCATCGAGCAGAGAGTCCATGCAGAGCTCGATCCCAGGATCCTGGGATCCTGACCTGAGCCAAAGGCAAGACGTTTAATGGTGCCCCATTCTTAACCATTTCTAACTGGCACTGCTTGATATGATGTTGGCTCAAATACACTCCTAAAAATTAAAAAGAACAACAAAAAGGGTCTATGTGTGGCAAATATATTGACTAGAGAAAAAGAACATTTTGTGGTATTTAAAATGTGTAGAATTAAAATAAGGATATATAACATAAAACATAGGAAAGAGGTACACATTTAAAATGTTCTAAGGTGGGGCATCTGTGTGGTACAGTTGGTTAAGCATCTGAATCTTGGTTTTGGCTCAGGTTGTGATCTCAGGGTGATGAGACTGAGCCCCGTATCAGGCTCCACGCTCAACGCAGAGTCTTCTTGAGATTCTCTTTCCCTCTCCTTCTGTCCTTCCTGCTCATGCTATCTCTCTCAAATAAATAATCTTCTTAAAAAATTATAAAATAGAAGTTCTAGCATTCTAATATAGTTGAGAAAGTAATAAAAGCAATGATTTATATTAGATAAGGATGTATACTGTAATCTAGGATAACCACTAAAAGCATAGGAAAAGACTGTAACAATCCCATACGGAGAAAACTGAATTGTTAAAAAAAACCAAAAAACAAAAAAAACACAAAAAGCAAGACAAAAATTAAAAAACAAAAAACTTAATCCAAAGGAAGAAAAAGAACAAGACAGAAGATGAGATAGAAAATAAACACCAAGATGATAAATGTTAACACAACTATATCAATAATTACATTAAATATAAATGAACTAAATGTTCCATTAGAAGACTAAAACTGTTAGACTGGATTAAAAAAAACAAAACCCAACTAACTGGTGTTAGCATGAAAAACAAATAATATGAAAAAAGTGAAAAGAGACTAGAAAAAAAGTTGAAAAAAGACACTAAGAAATGCCAACTAAAAGCTGACACAGCTATATTAATATCAGGTGAAAGAGACATTACAGTAAGAAGCATACTAGAAAAAAAGGAATGTTTCATAATGACAAAAGGTCAGTGTACAAAAAAGATACAGCAGTATCAAATCTATAAGCACACAATACCTTAGCCTCAAAATACATTGAAAATGACAAAACTAAAAGAAGAAATACAGAAATCTATAATCATAATGAGAGACTAACAAGGCTCTTTTAAAAATAAAAGCAAACAAAGCTACCAGTAAGGCCATACAAGAACTGAATGAAACAATTAACAAACCTGAATTAACAAACCTTTATTTAGAACATTTCATTGGAAAATGACAAAACACACATTCTTTTCAACAGCTTATGTATGTACCATAAGGCAAACATCAACAAATTCCAAACATGTGAAATCATTCAGAGTATGTATATGGCCACAGTGAGAGCACAACAGAGATACTAGAAGTCTAGCAGTGCTAGGGAAAGAGCAATGCCAGGAGAAGTGGGAAGTTCTAGACTTGTCAGGTTAAAGTTCTCATTAACATCTTATATAACACCCCTACCATCCAGCTGAGACAAAAGAAAGGCTGTCCTCAGTAGTAAGAACCACTCTAGAGTGAGACCTATATTACATCCTTCCTAACAAAGCCTAAAACCAACCCTGACACAGTCTGCAAGAAGAGAGAGTTCAGAGATCTATCAAATTAGATTAGGCAACATCTTGGGCTTTTCACAGACTGGTACTAAAATGGCATAAAACCAAGGCTTCACAAGTTCAAGGAGATCAATTAGTAACTGAAATGCCTGCTAAAATTAAAATGAACACTCTTTAGAGGAAGATAACAGAATGCAGAGCCTCTATAAAATATTAAGCACAAATACCATTTTACCTAATCAAAAGTCACCAGATATGCAAAGAAACAGGAAAAATACCCATAGTCAAGAAAAATTCAATCAAGAGACATCTAGGGGTACTTGGCTGGATCAGTCAGTAGAGCCTGCAACTCTTGATTTTGGGGTGGTGAGTTCAAGCCCCACACTGAGTATAGACCTTACTTGAGGAAGGGAGGGAGGGAGCGAAGGAAACCTTGATGGCCTAGATGTTAGGACTGTCAGCCAAGCAGTAACCATGAGAAACAATAAATGTTACTGTCTTAAATCACCTAAGTTTTGGGGAAACTTATGACATAGTAACTGAAACAGACACCTGGTACATGAGGTATATAAAAATTAAAAATTCGATTAAAAAAAAACAACTAAATTATGACCTTGTGTTTGGGGTCAAGTGGTGAGGGGAACCTAGTGGGGAGACTGGTCATAGAAGCCCAAAGGGCCTCAGGAGATTACAGATGAAGTTTTAAAGGAAAATATAATAGGAAGCTAAAGGAAAAGAAACACTGTTTCAGAAAGTTTAGCAACTCTATCACCAGCAGTAACATGGAAAATTAATGGGGCACCCGGCTGAGTCCATTAAGTGTCTGACTTCAGCTCAGGTCATGATCTTAGGGTCCTGGGATTGGCCCACACTGGGCTTAGCGGGGAGTCTTCTTGTCCCTCTCTACCTTTCCCCCTGCTCATGCACACTTTCTCACTCATGTACACACACTTTCTAATAAACAAAATCCTAAAAAAAAAAAAAAAAAAAAAAAGAAAGGAAAACTGAAATCAAATCCAGAGTAGACCTATTAAGATCCTTTATTATGATCTCAGAAATATTTAAAGTACTGCCTCATAGACCTGTTCAGAAAAAAGGCCTCCTAAAGATTCTGCAGACATGCCTAGCAAATCTTTGTTAAAAAAACATAACTTATGGGGCACCTGGGTGGCTCAGTCATTAAGGGTGTGCCTTCAGCTCAGGTCATCATCCCGGAGTCCTGGGATTGAGCCCCACATTGGGCTTCCTGCTTGTGGGGAAGCCTGTTTCTCCCTCTCATTCTGCCTGCTTGTGTTGCCTCTCTAGCTGTGTTTCTGTCAAATAAATAAATAAAATCTTAAAAAAAAACAACTTAGAACAATTTTAGAGTAATTATCCTATACTAGCCTCCCAGGAAGGCCAACCAGAAAAGATATTATCTTGAAGAGATTTGTGGGTATAGCTTTTGTCTAATGAAGTGGATTTTATACTGATACACAGTTTATAAAGGAAATATATGAGCCTGAACTGGAAGGGATATAAAAAATACAAAATGAAAAAAGGGTATGGACCCTCAAACTTCTAGAGGCAGTCAGCAAGCTGGAGAACTGGGAAATGAAAGGATTATTGAGAAGAAGGAACAAAGATCATGGAAGGTAACACCAAAAGCCCTGGAGAAATATTGAGTTCCCAATGAGTAATACTTGAGTTCTAATCAAGGAACTAACAAAATGTGCTCAGGTAGGGATTTTAGAACTGCTACAGATCAATGACTGTTGTGTGCCTCATTCCCTTCTCTCTCTGCCATTTCCTCTTCCCCATCTTCTGAATGAGAATATCTGTCTTGTCCCCGTAACATCTTAGGTTGGTGGCGGGGCAGATAACTGGTCTCTTTAGTTCATAAAAGTCTTCAGATAAGAGAAACTGTACTTAAGGAGTGAACACAAGAAACTACAACTGAAAGCCACATTCACACATGGATCTGAGTTAGAGGACAAGATCTTATACTACAAATTGATGCTGGACTGGGATAAAATCTGGGGGGTCTTGAGGAAAGGGGGCAGTGTATTTTACATGTGGGATGATGTAAATTACTGTGGCCAGCGGGTAGAATGTGGCACACAGGTTTTTCCAAAGATTGATGCAACAATATGTTCTATTTCAATGCTTTCCTACAGTTTGACCTTGATCCATCTCCTATAGAGAAGTAGATTCTATTTTTTTCTTTTGAATCTGGGTGGGCTTATGACTTGGATATAACCAAAAGAATAACACAAAAGTGACACTGTAACTTCGAAGGCTAGCATAAAAGGCAATCTAGCTTCCACCTTATTTGTTATTTAACCATGGCCACTATCTAACTGCAAGTGAGATTGATGAGTCTAAAATTTTTATGAAAATGCAAAGGTGGGTGCCTGGGTGGCTCAGTGGGTTAAAGCCTCTGCCTTCAGCTCAGGTCATGATCTGAGGGTCCTGGGATTGAGGCCCGTATCAGGCTCTCTGCTCAGCAGGGAGTCTGCTTCCCCCTCTCTCTCTGCCTGCCTCTCTGCCTGCTTATGATCTCTCTCTCTGTCAAATAAATAAATAAAATCTTTAAAAAAAAATAAAAAAGAAAAGAAAATGCAAAGGTCCTAGAGTAATAGAAATAATTTTTAAAGACAATAACAAAGTTGGAATTCATATCTATCTGATTCAAACTACAATAATTATGTTTTTGAGGATATAGTTATTAATATAATATAGTCCAGAATCAAACTGCACATTTATAGGCAATTGATTCAAGGTACCAAAGTAATTCAATAGAGAAAATCTTTCCAACACACCTTCTGCAATACATACGATCCTCACCTCATTCCATATCATACAGAAACAATTCAAAAACGATCAAGGCCTAAACATAAAAGCTTAAACTATAAAACTTCCAGTAGAAAGCATAGTAGAAAATATTTCCAACTTTAGGGTAAGTAAAGATTTCTTAAGGAGGACACAAAAAGCTTGAAGCACAAGGGGAAAACCTGATAAAAGTGTGCTTCATCAAAATTAAAACTTCTCTTCAAAAGATATCCTTAAAAAAAAAACAAGTCACAATCTTGTAGAAAACATTAAAGGGGGCGCCTGGGTGGATCAACTGGTTAAGCGACTGCCTTCAGCTCAGGTCATGATCCTGGAGAGCAGGGATCGAGTCCCACATCAGGCTCCCTGCTCGGCGGGAAGCCTGCTTCTCCCTCTCTCACTCCCCCTGCTTGTGTTCCCTCTCTGGCTGTGTTTCTCTCTGTCAAATAAATAAAATCTTAAAAAAAAAAGAAAAGAAAAGAAAAGAAAACATTAAAGGTGTGTGGGGGGAGGAGTGTATGTGCACCTGATAAAAGACTTGTATCTTGACTCATTTCAGGGCGCCTGGGTGGCTTCAGTTGGTTAAGCGTCTGCCTTTGGCTTAGGTCAGGACCCCAGGCTGCTGGAATGGAGCCTCACATCAGGTTCCCTCCTCAGCAGGAAGACTGCCTCTCCCTCTCCCACTCCCCCTGCTTGTGTTCCCTCTCTTGCTGTGTCTCTCTGTAAAAAACAAAACAAACAAAAAACACTTTAGAATATACTCTCCTTTTAAATATTTCATTTATTTTATTAGGAGAGAGAGTGCACGTGTGCAGTGGTGGGGGTGGGCAGAGGGAGAGGAGAAGGAGAGAGAGCATCTCAAGCGGACTGTGCTGAGCATAGAGGCCAATATGGAGCTCGATCTCACAACCCTGAGATCATGACCCAAGCTGAAATCAAGAGTCATATGCTTATTAACCAACTGAGCCACCAACAACCCTAGAATATATTCCTTAAAAGCTCTATAACTCAATAAAAAGATGACAAACAACCCAGTAAAAAAGCAAAAGAGGAAAACAGATATTCCACAAAAGAGATATACAAATGTACAATGAACACATGAAAAGATGTTCAATATCATTAGGGAAATGTACATTTATTTATTTTATTTTTTTTTAAAGATTTTATTCATTTGACAGAGAGAAACACAGCCAGAGAGGGAACACAAGCAGGGGGAGTGAGAGAGGGAGAAGCAGGCCTCCCACCGAGCAGGGAGCCCGATGCGGGACTCGATCCCGGGTCTCCGGGATCATGACCTGAGCCGAAAGGCAGTTGCCCAACCAACTGAGCCACTCAGGCACCCCGGGAAATGTACATTTAAACTACAATCAGATGACACTTTATAATCACTAGAATGGCTAAAATTAATAATATGACTGATGGGCTTGCTTTGGCAGCACACATAATAATACTGACTGAAAGAGGACTTCAACTACTTTCATTTTGACCTCAAAATTTCTAACTAAGTTCTCCTTTCCAGCTTATCTTTTGTTTTCTTTTTTTAAGATTTTATTTATTTATTTGATAGAGAGGAGATCACAAGTAGGCAGAGAGGCAGGCAGAGAGAGGAGAAAGTAGGCTCCCTGCTGAGCAGAGAGCCCAACTTGGGCCTTGATCCCAGGAACCTGAGATCATGAACTGAGCCGAAGGCAGAGGCTTTAACCCAGAGCCACGCAGGCGCCCTCAAGATTATCTTTTAACTCAGGCAAAAGACCCTGCAGGCAAAAGCATTCCTTGATGGGAACCAAAACTATCACACTTCAAGCAATAAGGACGATACTAAGCCAGCAAAAGCTCTGGCAGTGATTGACCCCAAGACAATGATTGACTTGACCTGCACTGTCCACCTGCATATATTTTCCTTCCTATAAACCTGAAGTATTTTCAGCACTTTGGAGACAGCTTTGGGATGCTAGCCTACTATCTACCCCACACTGGCATCACTGATATAAATTCCTTTTTTGTTTCACCACCACTAGTCTCTCTTTGTCAGCAGCAAGCGGCCAAACCTGCTCTGTTTGGGACCCCAGAGGCTCTTGCACGACTGCACTTGGTTACACGGCCATACCAAGTGATCGCAAGGATATGGAGCACCTGGAATTCTCACATACTACTAGCAGAAGTGTAAAGTGGTACAATCACTTTGGAAAACATTCTGGCATTTTCTAGTGAAGTTAAACATATACCTACCACAGTAATTCATATCTTGATATTTTATCCAAGGGAAACTGAAAACTTACCTCTAATTATTAAAAACCAAGTCAACTTCACGGGCTTGTTCGGAACAGGTTTATTCATGAGATTAAATGTCTATCAATAGGTGAATGGATAAACAAGTTGTATTTAACTTTTTGCAACTGGAATACTACATAACAATAAAAAAGAACAAACTAGGGACATGTGCAACATGAGATGAATCTCACAGACATTATGCTGAGCAAGAGGTTAAACACAAAAGAATATGTACTGTATAATTCCATTTATATGGAATTCTGTAACAGGCAAAGCTGATCTATAATGACAGAAAGGAGTTCAAGTGGCTGCCCAGAAAACTGACTACAAAAGGGCATGAGAGAACTTTCTGGGAAAATGGGTATTTTCTATATCTTCATCAGGGCAATCATAATTGTCAACAGTCATCAATCTATACTTATAGAAGATGTGAATTTTACTATATGTAAATTATATAGTAAAACTGATTTTTAAAAAAGATTTTATCTATTTATTTGAGAGAGAGCATGAACAGGGGGAAGGGCAGCGGAGAAGGAGAACCAGACTCCCTGCTGAGCAGGGAGCCTGATGTGGGAATCAATCTTAGGATCCCAAGATCCACCTGAGGTGAAAGGAGACGCTTAACTAAGCCACCCAGGCACCCCTAAAATTGATTTTTTTTAAAAAGATTTTATTTATTTATTTGACACAGAGAGAGAGATCACAAGTAGGCAGGGAAGCAGGCAGAGAGAGGAGGAAGCAGGCTCCCTGCTGAGCAAAGAGCCTGATTCCGCCTGGATCCCAGCACCCTGAGATCATGACCTGAGCCAAAAGCAGAGGCTTTAACCCACTGAGCCACCCAGGTGCCCCCAAAATTGATTTTTTAAAAATTTGTGATATTGCTAAAGTTATACATTAAGGTAAATCCACAGCCTAAAATCAGTGTCAAAAAATAATAATGAAAGCCAATGTTGTAAATTTTCTTCTCAAAAATTAGAAAAAGAAGAGGAAATTAAACCTAAAGAAAGTAGTAGGAAGCAAACAAGGTAAGAGTAGATGGGGTGCCTGAGTGGCTCAGTCAGTTAAACATCCAACTTGTTTTTTTTAAGATTTTATTTCTTTATTTGACAGACAGACAGAGATCACAAGTAGGCAGAGAGGCAGGCAGAGAGAGGAGGAAGCAGGCTCCCTGCTGAGCAGAGAGCCCAATGTGGGCCTTGATCCCAGGACCCTGAGATGATGACCTGAGCTGAAAGCAGAGGCTTTAAGCCACTGAGCCACCCAGGGGACCGACATCCAACTCTTGATCTCAGTGCAGGTCTTAATCTCAGGGTTCTGAGTTCAAGCCCCGCACTGGGCTCCACAACAGATATGAAGCTGACTTAAAAAAAAAATTAAACAGGGTGCCTGGGTGGCTCAGTGGGTTAAAGCCTCTGCCTTCGACTCAGGTCATAATCTTAGGGTCCTGGCATTGAGGCTGGCATCGGGCTCCCTGCTGAGCAGGGAGCGTGCTTCCTCCTCTCTCTCTGCCTGCCTCTCTGCCTACTTGTGATCTCTCTCTCTCTCTCTATCAAATAAATAAAATCTTTAAAAATTGTTTTTAAATAAATAAATAAAACAAAATGGTAAGAGCAGATGAATGAAATAGAGAAAAACTACTTTAAGAGCAAAACCAAAAGTTGGTTCTTTGAAAAGATACGCATAATGCTACACTCTCAGATAGCCGCCCTACCCAATTACCCTGGCTAAAGTAGACCCTTCCTCCCTACCCCTGGGGCTCTTTCCCTTCCTTGGTCTACGTGGTACTTTAATAATTTGATACAACACTTATCATCTGTCTTTCCTTCTAGACTGTAGATCCTTCAGGGCAAGGATTCTGTCCATCTCATTCACCACTGTATCTCTAAAGCCAAACAAAATGCCTACCACATAAGAGATGCTGAAAAAAATGTCTTGAATTTTTTTTTTTAATGAGCTTGTTTTTATAAAAACTGCTACTAGAGGGGCACCTGGGTGGCTCAGTCAGTTAAGCAACCCAATCTTGATTTGGGCTCAGGTCATTATCTCAGGGTTGTGGGATCAAGTCCCAGGGTGGGCTCCGTGCTCAGCGGGGAGTCTGCTTCCATCTCCTTCTCCCTCTGTCCCTCCCTCCACTCACATGCACGCACACTCTCTCTAAAATAAATAAGTCAATGAATCTTTAAAAAATTGCTACTAGAGAAAAATATGAATAAAAAACTAAAATATATCAGATTTTATTAAATATGTTACTTTATCATATATAGGCACATATTGATGGTTCTCTGGGACCATATAAATGTCATGGTAAGCCAATATATTTGCCAGTAAGCCTTAAAAAGTTTAAAACTCATGCAAGCCAAAATGCGATTCTCCTTCAGAATAATCACTGAGAGAAAAAAATTATCATCATACTTGTTCCCTGGGAAGAATAAATCTTCATAGTATTAATACTGAGGAGCATTAGTAGATTCTAAATTAAACACATTTTTGACAAGAGAACCAATACCATTCTGACTAACCCATGAAACAACCTAATACACGAAGAAAAGAAATGGCCAGCCTTCCCACTTGGTTCTCACAGGGGAGGAGAATGAACGCAAATCATTTTCAGATACCAAGCCCGCACAGGGTTTCTCAACCTCAGCACTGCTAACATTTTAGCCTGGGTAATGCTTTATTGGAGAAGATTATCCAGTACATTGTGGGAAAGTTCGGCAGCATCCCTGGCCAGATTGTAGTCACACCTTCCCAGTTGTGACAACCAAGAATGTCTCCAGACATTGCCAAATGTCCCCTTGGGGACAAAACCATTCCCTCTTGAGAACCACTGCTTTTAGCACAATCAAGGCAAAACCCATAAACAATCACTTGTAAACTACGCATATTTTCAACCAATCTGAAACTCTAGCCCTATGTTTCAGACCTACTTAATTTTGATTCTGCTCAGCATCATGATGATTTCTGGCCATCTCTGCAACCACTGGTAAGAATTACTAGGTTCTCAGCAAAGCAGGAAAACAGGAACCTCTGAGCAAAAAAGGTGGAAAAGAAAACAGACTAAAGCTGATACCTTGAAAGAGTCTAAACTAATTTATGAAAAACATTTAAGGAGTTATGAGAAAATGTAAAGCAAATGCCTGGCTCTACTAAAGTCTTACAGACAAGGAAATATCTAAAATAATTTCATAAAATAAAAATTTAAAAATCCAAATAAAACAAAAGATGCTGATGAAAACCACATTCCAATCTTTAAAATACATCTCTCCTATGTCCTCTTATTTTTTCACCCACAAAATAAATGACTATCAAACAATGGAGGGGCACCTGGGTGGCTCAGTTGTTAAGCATCTGCCTTTAGCTCAGGTCATGATCCCAAGGTCCTGCGATTGAGCCCCAAATCTGGCTCCCTGCTCGGCAAGGGGCCTGATTCTACCTCCCCCATTCCCCCTGCTTATGCTCCCTCTCTCGCTGTGTCTGTCAAATAAATAAATAAAAACTTTTTTTTGCTAAGATTTTATTTATTTATTTGACACAGAGAGGAATCACAAATAAGCAGAGGGGCAGGCAGAGCAAGAGGGGGAAGCAGGCTCCCTGCCGAGAAGAGAGCCCGATGTAGGACTTGATCCCAGGACCCTGAGATCGTGACCTGAGCCGAAGGCAGAGGCCCAACCCTCTGAGCCACCCAGGCACCCAAATAAATAAAATCTTTAAAAAAGTGGAAAAGCTTATTTAAACTACAATAAAATTATAGTTTTTTTACAACAAAGAGCACTATGGTAAGAGTGCTAATAATGAATGATGTTGAGATAAGCCACAGACCAGATGCTATTTACAATATAAATAACAAAGGATTAGTATATCCAGAATATAACAAAGAACAGTTATAAATCTGAAAAACTTCAGTACCTCTAATAGTCAAAACTGAAATCATTACTTCAGAAATTTAAGCTGGTTCTTGAAGTATTTCCCTACTTTCTCTAATCATTCAACTTTATTATTCCATCAGCCATGAGAAAACATCCACTAATTTTGTCTCTCCCTAACTGAAGTCCTCG
Organism: Spilogale gracilis; assembly: GCA_004023965.1. Lineage (NCBI taxonomy): Eukaryota > Metazoa > Chordata > Mammalia > Carnivora > Mephitidae > Spilogale > Spilogale gracilis. The sequence goes on along the minus strand of PITA01020133.1, from coordinate 23,514 downwards.
TGCTAAACATGAATGCTGAATTACACACTCAGCCTGTTTTATACCATCCTTCCATCCCCCAGTTTTCTGGAAGCAACCCCACCTAGACAAAAGCAAAACCATCTAGATATCACAACACATTAAGGAAAAGAAACTCCAGTGTCCAGACTGTGAAGGTGTAGAAAGAGTTGAAGCCTATCTGAAACCAACTGTAGCCAAGCCAAGAGCAATACCTGAGCCAAGGCACCTGGTGACTGAGGCACCTAGTGACCTAAGGCCATCTGCCTGGGGTGGAGGGACGGGGGGGGGGGGGGGGGGGGGGGGGGGGGGGGGGGGGGGAGTTCTTCTTTCCAGACTCTGCTAAAGGTCTCAAGTGATAATAGACTAGCCACTCTTTCCTCAAAACTCCCGCTTGCAATTTTACTTCCAAAGGTCTCTTCATCTCTCCAGTAAAAAGGAATAGGCTAGGGATCTTAATGGAAGACTGAAGCAATGGAACGCTTCCTTGCCTGTTTCCCAAAGTATGAGTGATTCAAACATGGGAGAAATAAAAATAGAATTAAATACTGAAGCTTAAATTATTCCTGGAAAACTTCAGAATCACTAAAGGGTCAGTGCTTTCTCCACCTGCCATTCAGCACTACAAGGAATAAAGTGGTTCCGGAAGCTACAGCTAGCTGCTTGATGTTATATAACCAGAAAGAGGTGTCAAAACTGGGGCTGGTTCAAGGGCCGTATCAGTCCATGTAGGGCTTACTACTCTTCATGGGGACTCCAAAACTGACAAGCCTCTTTCAAGGAGGCTAGAAAGCAATCTCCCAGCATCCCCATTGAGCCTGAGAGCTGAGATTTAAAGGCACAAACAGGATCTCTGCATTCCCAAAACGGGGATTTTAAAAGAAGAATAAAGAGAACAAGTCTGTTTCTGGCCTTGGGGACCTATGGCCCCTCCCTCTGGAGGTCAGTGGGTAAAGCCCCACACCCATTTCCCCACCTGGAAATCCATTTTAAATGGTGGCAGAAGCACAGAATAACATACTGATCTTTCTGTAACATGCAAACTCCACCAGGGCCCCATGTAAGGGTGTCCACAACAAGAAAAGGGAAACTAGGATGGCGTAAGTGCTGTCTCTTTCAAGAGAGAATGAGCAAAGAGAAATAAATACCAACAGCTCATTTCGTTAGTTTTGAGAGAGTACACCCACTAAGGCAACAATCCTCCAAAATCTGTTCTTGCATCTGATAACCTAATAATGAAGAAGACAGTAAAACTGGTCCAACGGACAAACAAAAGCATGCTAGTAACCTATACGGACAGGTGGGGTAATCGATAGAACTACTTTTACTATTCCATTCTACCAATGAACACTCTGAAGTACTGAGGCTACAAACCACGAAAAAATAAAACCACAAAATTCCCAGAACGATTCATTAGTTGAGAAGAGGCGGCGAACAAAGACTAGGGTTTCACAGGCACAGAGTCAATCAGACTTCACAACAGACGTCATGGTGGGAAAGCATAGGAGTGGAGAAGATACCTTCATAAAATGCTCAATTAGAGAATCCCGCTATAGCACATAATTTCCTCCAGTATAACTGAAACATTTAAATGATCCCATTAAGATTCTGATCTTAATGATCAGAATCTCTGATCAGAGAGCAGAGAACAGGGTAGGCTGAGGAGCAGATGCTGTGGAGGGCAGGGCCCAATCATCAGTCCCCATGGCCCAGCCTCAAGACAGCATCACTGAAAGTCACACCTTGGCAAAAGAGTAAACTAGTGTACATCACAGACCTTCAGAACAGTCTTGTTGGTTGTAACCTTAAAAGTTAACTCTATGAATGCAAAAGGCTAGAGTAACTCTGATCAGAGAAAGACAGGTTAAGGCCCTTTCTGACCGATCAGATTAAAAAGAAAACAATAAACCTTTTCTTTCTTTTTTTTTTTTTTTTTAGATTTTATTTATTTATTTGACACAGAAAGAGAGCACAAGTAGGCAGAGAGGCAAGCAGAGAGAGAGGAGGAAGCAGGCTCCCCGCTGAGCAGAGAGCCTGATGCGGGCCTCAATCCCAGGACCCTGAGATCATGACCTGAGCTAAAGGCAGAGGCTTTAACCCACTGAGCCACCCAGGCGCCCAACAAATCTTTTCTGTAGGGCTATAGAAAATGCAAAGAAAAGGTGTACTTATCCAGAAGCACACTGCAGCCTTGCTTCCTGTTAGGTGAAGGAGACAATTAAACAAACAAACAAAAGGGCTAAGAAGTACAAAGTCTCTATGGTAAAAGAACATTCCACAGTACATTGCACCTCACATAGTAGCAACTCTTTAGAGCTCCACCACACCTAGTCACCGTCAAGGGAAAAAAGCCTCATTCTTCCTTCTCTCCTCTCCTTAAATTTAGTCATGAATTCTGTGCCTGAAGAAGGTACCTAGATATTCCTCTCTTCTCTCCACACCACTGCACTACCTGGTCTGGTTCCTGCTCTGGCCTCCAGAGTCTCCCTGCCTCCCAACTGCTCTCCCCACAATCAACACTACAGAGTGAGTTTTCTAATCTGCTCCAGTCAGTCTCTAACCACCCAGGATTTTTTGAAAACACTTCAAAATTGTCCCTTAGGATAAAATCTGAAATCCATCAGGCCTTTCCTGACTGCTAGCCTCCAGCCTTCTCTCTGACCACCAAGTACCTCCCTCCACCCACACACCCTCCATTCTATGCTCTTCAGTCACAAAAGCAGGAGGCTGTGTCCCTCTTTCCCCATCTCCTTATCTAGCAGGTATGTGTTAGATTCTAGTTTACTTCTAACCCATATTCTCTTTCAGGTGTATGCCTAAAGGTTAGCCTCTTGAAAGCCTTCCTAGCTTTCTTCCTTTTTATTTCCGTGTGTGCCCAACATTGCTAGGCTGCACTGCCTGTCAATATATCTGTGGAGAAAAGGTTAATAACTGCTGCCTTCTCTCTTGGTATGCTGTTTGGGGAATTTTATTTAAAACTGGCACACCCTGCTTCTGTACTCTGAACTGGACCAAAGACTACTTTAAGACTTCAGAAGACAATTCAGAAAATACTTAAAGAACTTCCCTTCAGGAGGGGTGCTGGAAACTCTGAAATCAGGGCAGACAAAGTAGCTGGTGAATGGCTGTAGGCCCAGCACCAGGTCTGTGGTGGGCCCTGCTAGATATGGACCCAACACACTGCACCTCCAGTCATGCCCCAGGGCCTACAATAACTGCTCTAGTCACTAGCCATGCTCCCAGAAGCACTGGGACTCACCCCACCAGTAATGCTTGTTATCAGTTAGATTTATTCATGCTACAAATGGGGTGCCTGGGTGGCTTAGTCAGTTAAGTGTCAGACTCTTGGTCTCGGCTGAGGTCTTGATCTCAGTTGAGTTTGAGCCCGGCACTGGGCTCCACGCCGGGCATGGAGTCTATATGCATGCATACATACATACATACGTACATACCACTAACTCATTCAGTCCTCAAAACAGCCCTACAGTAGCTAATGCTACAATTATTCCCACTTTAGAGAAAGGAAACTTGCTAAAAAAGCTGTATGTAGTAAAAAGAGGGTTTGAACTCAGGTGATTGATCTGTCTCCAGAGTTCATGCTCTTAGCCACCACACTGTATAATTTCTCCTCTACTCCCATTTCCCTTCATGAAAGTTATGTGGAAGAAAAACAGAGTTCAAAGACAGAGTTCAAAGACAGACCTATATATGTACTGTGCCTCGGTTTACAACAAAAGGTACAAGAAAATGCAACGCAGAGTGCTGGATCAGTTAGATAATCATATTTGGGGAAGGAGGGTTAAACACTGACCCCTACACCTCATACCATACAAAAATCAATTCATGATGGATCACTGACCTAAATGTGAAGGTAAAACATTTAAAGCTTCTAGAAAATAGCAGAATATCTTTATGACCTTGGGGTAGCCCTAAAGCACTAAACATAAATGGAAAAAATAAATTCAATTTCATTATAATTAAAACATCTATTCATCAAAAATAAATTTATTTATTTTTTTAAAAAGACTTATTTATTTGACAGAGAGAGAGATCACAAGTAGGCAGAGAGGCAGGCAGAGAGAGAGGAGAAAGCAGGCTCCCCGCTGAGCAGAGAGCCTGATGCGGGTTTCAATCCCAGGATCCTGAGATCGTGACCTGAGCTGAAGGGAGAGGCTTTAACCCACTGAGCCACCCAGGCACCCTCAAAAATGCAATTTAAAAAGGAGCATAAAACTGCCAAAAAAAAAAAAAAAGAAAACACAAGAGCGTAAAAAATCAAGCAATACAGAAGGGAAATATGTGTGTTTATGTGCACCCAATAAGACTCATACCCAGATATGAATAATTTCTATAAATCAATACGAAATAGATGAAAGGAAACAAAAGTGCTCCAAAGAATGTGTTCAGACACTTTACAAAAGTGAAATTGGTCATAAGCATATGGAAAAAGGCTAAGAACTTAAGTAATCAGGGAAACGCAAATTAAACCTACAATCAGAAGCTCCCATCCCATGGATTATTGGGAAGGAGGGTTAAAGGTCCTTCAAAGTCACTCTAAACAACTGGGTCAGTATCTGACATGCATTCCTGATGCAGATTACAAAATAATCTTCTGCTCCCAGCACACCCAAACTCTGTCCTTTTGTGTCTTTAAGCCTAGCATGCAGAAAAGGAGGACAGGAAAATGGTATCAAAATTGGCACTACTGCACTTCTAATAAGAAATCACCCTCTTTTTCTCTTTTTTCACTTAGCATAATACACTCTAGTTTCACCCACATCATTGCAAACAGTAAGTTTTTGTTCTTTTTGATGGCTGAGTAATATTTCAAAACACACACACACACACACACACACACACACACCCACCTACCTTCTTTATCCATTCATCAATTGATGGACATTTAGGCTCTCTCCACAGTTTGGCTATTATTGACAATGCTGCTATAAACATCAGGGTGCATGTACCCCTTCAAATCTGCATTTCTGTATCCTTGGGTAAATACCTAGTAGTGCAATTGCTAGACCATAGGGTAGTTCTATTTTTAACTTTCTGAGGAATCTCTATGACGTTCTCTAGAGTGGATGCACCAGTTTGCATTCTTAAGGAGGACATATGTCGCAATGAGTACTCAGTGCTAAATGTAAGAGATGAATCATTGACTTCTCCAAAAACCAATACTGTACTGTATATTAACTAAGTAAAATTTAAATTAAAAAAAAAAAGTCAATCTAAACTCTTGATTTACGTTATTCTAAAAAAATCAGTCCAACAATATGCAAGTTGTCTCAGGAAAAGGTGGTACAACTTTCTGGGGCAGGAGAGGAGGAGGATAGAACAAATACAGAATAAAAAGATCTGTCTTGGGGCACCTGGGTGGCTCAGTTAGTTAAGCATATGAGTTTTGATCTTAGCTCAGTTCTCAATCTCAGGGTTTTGAGTTCTGGGCATGAAGCCCGCTTCAACAAATTTAAAAAATATATATCTAAAATCTGTAATTAAAAAAAGATTTTATCGGGGTGCCTGGGTGGCTCAGTTGGTTAAGCGACTGCTTTCGGCTCAGGTCATGATCCTGGAGACCCGGGATCGGGCCCCACATTGGGCTTCCCGCTCGGCGGGAAGCCTGCTTCTCCCTCCTTCAGTCCCTCTGCTTGTGTTCCCTCTCTAGCTGTGTTTCTCTCTGTCAAATAAACAAATAAAATCTTTAAAAAAAAAAATCTATTTATTCCAGAGAGAGAGAGAGCGAGCAAGAGAGTGAGCACGGGGAGGAGTAGAGGGAGAGGGACAAGCAGACTCCACACTGAGTCCTGAGGCTTATGCAAGACTGGAATCCTAGCACCCTGAGATCATGACCTGAGCCAAAACCAAGAGTAGGATGCTTAAATGACCGAGCCATCCAAGCACCCGTCTTAAATCTGTAATTTACGGAATGGTGTTGGTCATCTAAGTTGAGAAAAAAAAAAATGCTGAAACCCAACACAGAGCTATTTAAACTATCCTGTATTGCATTCAGTCACATGACTAAAGTGGCCTTCCAGACTGACTCGCAGCCCTTTTGTCTGCTTTGGTGATTCTTCTTTGTTCCTAAAAACATGCACATCCTTCCTGTCTTCATCCAGAATAAGAAAACAGATCTAGAGTTCAGGTTGCAGAATTTCATCTTCTGAAAGTGAATCTAAAGGCTCAGCAAGGTCTTGCCCAAGATCACAAAAGTTTTGATGAAGATGATTACCTTGCCCTGAGGAGCATTCCTCTCTCTCAAACACTAAGGCTGAAGCAAAGGCTTTTTCCCAGGCCTTGGCTTGAGCCAGTATGAACTGCCCCCCACTCTCCTGCATGATGATGCATTTCTCCCTCCCTACCTGATAAGCCCCACTGGCAAAAAGTCAACAAGGGATATGCTCTTTTAATTTTTAAAAAAGCCTTTCCTTGATCTCTGATACCCTTTCATTTACTGCTTTTTTCATTTTCTTGTATACCAAACTTCTCAAAATATTGTCTATTCTCGGAGTCTCCAATTTCTTTCCACCTGTCCTTGTTTAAGCCCCTATCATGGCACTGAAACTGCTCATCAAGGGCACCAAGGACTCCCACACTGCCAAATCCAACAGCCAACTATTCTTTTTTAATTTTAATTCCAGTATAGTTAAAAGTGTTTTAGGGGCACCTGGGTGGCTTAGTGGGTTAAGCCTCTGCGTTCGGCTCGGGTCGTGATCTCAGGATCCTGGGATCAAGCCCCACGTCGGGCTCTCTGCTTGGTGGGGAGCCTGCTTCCCCTTCCCTCTCTGCCTGCCTCTCTGCCTGTCTGTGATCTCTGTGTATCAAATAAATGAATAAAACCTTTTAAAAAAAGTTATATATTAATTTCAGGTGTACACTACTGTGATTCAACAGTTCCATATGTTACTCAGTGCTCATCAATATAAGTCTAGTCTTGGGGTACCTGGGTGGCTCATTCAGTTAAGTGGCTGACTTCGGTGCAGGTCATGATCTCAGGGTCCTGGGATCAAGCCCCCACATCAGGCTCCATGCTCAGGAGAGAGTCTGCTTCTGCCTCTCCCTTTGCCCCTCCCCTTGCTCATGCATTCTTTCTCTCCCCTCTCTCTCTGAAATAAACCAATAAAATATTTTTTTAAAAAAATAGATAAGTCTATTCTTGGGGCACTTGGATGGCTCAGTGGATTAAGTGTCTGCTCAGGTCATGATGATCCCAGATCCCAGGTCCTGGGATTGAGTCTGTGTCAGGCTCCCTGCTCATGGGGAGCCTGCTTCTCCCTCTCCCTCTGCTGCTCCCCCTGCTTGTGCTCTCTCACTCTGGCAAGTAAATAAAATCTTAAAAAAAAAATAGGTAAATTTATTCTTAACCCCCTTCACCTATTTTGCCCATGCCCCCACCTCCACTTTGGTAAGCATCAGTTTGTTCTCTATGGTTAAGAGTCTGTTTTTTGGTTTGTGTCTTTTTTTCCCCTTTATTCATTTTTTAAATTTCACATAAGAGTGAAATCGTATGGTATTTGTCTTTCTCTGGCTTATTTCACTTAGCATTATATTCTCTAGATCCATCCATGTTGTTGCAAATGGCAAGATTTCATTCTTTCTTTATGGCTGAATAATATTCAATTGTGTGTGTGTGTGTGTGTGTGTGTGTGTACATTTTCTTTATCCATTCACTACTGATGAATAATTGGGCTGCTGCCATAATTTGGCTATTGCAAATAATGCCTCAATAAACACGGCAGTGAATGTATCTCTCTGAATTAGTATTTTTATAATTTGGGTGTAAATACCCAGTAGTGCAACTCCTGGATTACAGGGTAGTTCTATTTCTAATTTTTTGAGGAATCTCCATACTGTCTTCCACAATGGCTATACCAGTTTGCCTTCCCACCAACAGTACATGAAGGTTCCTTTCTCTCCACATCCTTGCCAAAACTTGTTTCTTGTGTTTTTCATTTTAGCATTTCCAACAGGTATGAGGTGATATCTCATTGTTATTTTGATTTGCATTTCCCTGATGATGATGGATGTTGAACAGCTTTTCATGTGTCTGTTGGTCATCTGGACACCTTTGGAGAAATGTCTGTTCTTCTCTTCTGCCCATTTTTTTAGCTGGATTATTTGGTTTTTTCAGTGCTGAGTTGTGTAAATTCTTTATATACTTTATATAAATTCTTTATATACTTTATATGTCATTTGCGAATATCTTCTCCCATTCAGTAGGCTGTCTTTCAATTTTGTTGACTGTTTCTTTGTTATGCAGAAGCTTTTTATTTTGATGTAGTCTCAAAAGTTTATTTTTGTTTTTTTCCATTGCCTTCAAGAGACCTATCTAGAAAGATACTGCTATAACCAGTGTCAGAAAAATTATTGCCTGTGCTCTCTTCGAGGACTTCTATGGCTTCAGGTTTTATATTTAGGTCCTTAATCCATTTAGAGTTTACTTTCATGTATGGTGTAAGAAAGTGGTCCACTTTCATTCTTTTGCATGTAGTTGTCCAGTTTTCCCAATACCATTTGTTGAAGGGACCTTTTACCACTGCATATTCTTTCCTCTTTTGTCAAAGATTAATTGACTATATAATTGTGGTGGGTTTATTTCTGGGCTTTCTATTCTGTTCCATTGATCTGTGTATCTACTTTTTGTGCAAGTACCATACTGGTTTGATTATTACAGCTTTGTAATATAACTTGAAGTCTGGAATTGTGATACCTCCTATTTTTTTTTCTTCATGATTGCTTCTGCTATTTGGGTTTTTTCTTGGTTCCATACAAATTTTAGGATTATCTGTTCTAGTCCCGTGAAAAATGTTGTTAGTAGTTTGATAGGGACTCCATTAAATCTATAGATAACTTTGGGTAGTACAGGCATTTTAATAATATCTGTTCTTTTAATCCATGAGTATGAGAATGTCTTTCCATTTCTCTTGTCATCTTCAATTTCTTTCATCAATATTTTAGTTTTCAGAGTACAAGTCTTTCACCTCTTTGGTTAAGTTAATTCCCAGGTATTTTACTATTTTTGGTGCAACTGTATATGAGACTGTTCTCTTAATTTTTCCTTCTGCTGCTTCTTTATTAATGTATGGAAATGCAAAAAAAATTCTGTATGTTGACTTTGTATCCTGTGATCTTACTGAACTCATTTACCAGTTCTTGTAGTTTTTTGGTGGTCTGTAGGGTTTTCTATATATTGTACCATATCATCTGCAAATATGAAAATTTTACTTCTTCCTTACTGATGTGGGTGTCTTTTACTTCTTTTTGTTGTCTGACTGCCATGGCTAGGACTTCCAGTACTATGCTGAATAAAAATGGTGAGAGTGCACAGCCCTGTCTTGTTCCTGACCTTAGGGGCAAAGCTCTCAGTGTTACCCACTGATGATGATGTCAGCTGTGGGTTGTTTATATAAAGCCTTTATTATGTTGGGGTATGTTCTCTCTAAACCTACTTAGAGGGTTTTTATCACAAATGGATGTACTTTGTCAAATGCTTTTTCTGCATCTATTGAAATGATGATATGGTTTCTAACCTTTCTCTTATTTGATGTGATGTATCATGTTGATCTATTTGCAAATATTGCAAATATCCAATCGTCAATTCTTACTCCTCATACTATCCTAGCTATTGCTAGCCTTCAAGTAACATGGTTGATCACTTCCTATGTGAAATACGGGGGGAAGGGGGGGGGTTGTACCATAGCATTTTTCTCTTTTCTACTACCTCAGTGGCCATTTCTTCTTAGTCTTCTTTCCTAGACCATCTCATCCCCCTCCCCACCTTTGAGTGCCCAGCGCTTAGCCACTTAGGTCACTTCTCTTATTTCTGGGATGATCTCATCCTGTCCCATGACATACATTTATATATAGATATAGCCCATGTTTTTATCTCCAATGTAGAGTTCTCCTCTGAACTTCAACTCCATAATCGAACTGCCTTCTAGACATGTTAACTTGGAGGCATAAGCCATGTCAAATTTAACATGTTTCTAAAACTAAACTTTTATCTGTCCCTAATCTGTGCCTCTCCTCCAATCTTCCCAAACTCAGAAAATAGCATCTTCAACTTTTTCAATCCAAAAACTTTGGAATCTATCCTTATCTTCTCGCTTTCACACGTTCTACATCCACTTGTATCAACAAATCCTATTGCTCTATCTTCAAAACATACCCAGAATCCAACTACTAACCACCAAGCCACCATCACTTCTTACCTGGATTTTGCAGTATCCTCCTAATTAGTCTTTTGACCTTATCTACCTTAACATGTTCCCTACATATCAATCACAGTGATCTTTTAAAACCTAGATCAGACCTCATTCCTCTGCTCAAACATCTAGTAGCTCCCACCTCACATAAGGCTCTATGCAGTCTGATCCCATGGCCTCTCTTCTACCACCCTCATACCAGTATACTCTGCTTCAGCTACGATGGCTCCTTGTTTCTTCCACACATTAAGAAAACTCCTGCCTTTGGATCTTTGCTCTTGCTATCCTACCTGTCTTGAATGCTCTTTCCCCAGACAACCACCAGTCTAGCCCCCTAATTTTCTTCATGCCTCACTAGAAAGCCACCTGATCATGTGAGGTCTCTGTTGACCATGCTACATAAAATAGTACCACGCTACCTTTATACTTTATCTAGTTTCCCTTTCTTCATAGCACTTAAAACCTTCTGATACCCTGTTTATGTACTAATCACCTGTCTCTACCTAATAAATGAAAATCTCATGTGCAGAGTAAATTTTATTCCCCGCTATATCCCCAACACCTGTGACAATGCTTAGCAAAGAGTAAGTGCTCAATAAATATTACTGAATGACTAAATGAATGCATTCCTTTCCTTTGCCACTCTCGCACACTGTGTTGCTCTCCTGATGTCCTCTGCTTTCTTTGGGATCTATCACTCTTTTAGGCACTAAAACTCATTGGACTACACAGTTTTTTGCACAGTTCAGCTTCTAAAAGACTCTATTAGGTACCTTCTCACAAAAACTTCATTCTGGGTGCCTGGGTGGCTCAGTTGATTAAACGTCTGCCTCCAGCTCAGGTCATGATCCCAGGGTCCTGGTATTGAGCCCCATGTCTGGCTCCCTGCTCATCAGCATGAGAGCCTGCTTCTTCCTCTGCCCCTCTCCTGCTATCTCTCTCAAATAAATAAAATCTTAAAAAAGAAAAGAAAAGAAAAACTTCATTTCAACTACTGCATTTAACAGTCTACTCTAAAAGTCTTGTAAATAGATTGTGTTCTGTGGGCTAGAAAACAGTCACTTGGATCTATAGGCAGATTAATAATCTTACTCACTGAACATTAATGGTTAATCTAAAAGGAAGTCTTAGGGCACCTGGATGGCTCAGTCGTTAAGCATCTGCCTTCGGCTCAGGTCATGATCCTGGAGTTCCAGGAGCAAGCCCCACATAAGGATCCCTGCTCGGTGGGAAATCTGCTGCTCCCTCTCTCACTCCCCCTGCTTGTGTTCCTTCTCTCACTGTATTTCTCTCTGTCAAATAAATAAATAAAATCTTTATAAATAAGTAAAAGAAGGAAGGAAGGAAGGAAGGAAGGAAGGAAGGAAGGAAGGAAGGAAGGAAGGAAGTCTCTAGCGAAACGTCACTATGTTCTATTCTCACTCAGTTCTATCCGATTCCCCATGACCTGGATAGCTAATAGAGATGACAAAATCCATTATCCAAGCAAAATAAAAGCACATATCTGTACAAAGGCCAGTACATGAATGTTCATAGTGGCTTTATTTATAATAGCACACAAGGAAAGAAACAGAGAGGGAGGGCAGAGCGGGAGGACAGGAGGGATGGAAGAAGAGAAGAAGAAAGAATCCAAGTGGAATAAATAAAGAGAAATGAACAATTTGTATACACAACATGGATGAATCTTAAACTAATTATGCTGGGTGAAAGAAGCCAGATGCCCCAAAAGAGAATACCCTATGTGGTTTCACTTATACTGAAATAATCAGTAAGGACAGAAAGAAGATCAGTGGTTCATTAGGAACAAGGTTAGAGGGCAGGAAAAGGAAGGAAGGATTTCAAAAGGGAATAAGGAAACTTTAAGGGGTAATGCATATGTACATTATCTTGATTTTGATGATAGTTTTAAGGATATATACATAGTATACAATTAAGCCTTAATAAGGCTGGAAAAAAACAAACAAAAATCTAACTATACAGTACTCTCTAAATAGCTTAAGTGAGGTATGTTAAAGAAAAAAAAAACCTGCAAAAAACTTTTGAACTTTAGATTTATTGTTTGTAATGGAAATATCTGAAACTATTTTGAACCTACTGTAAAACCCAGCAAATTAATAAATACTCTGATGCTGAGAACCAGGTTCTCACTGTGGGAGAAAGATATAAATATGGAGTAGGAGGTTTAAAGTTTAGAACACTGTTTATGAATGCTACTTTTAAAATAAATGTATTTCCTAGCTCTACAGACCAAAAGAGCCTATAATCAAGATATCCCAGTAGTAATGAGCACATGTATAGCCCAGATCTTGGCTTCTAAGCACCATTTCCCTCTAAAAGAAAGCAGGAATCTTTGGAGAAAAAGTCAATTCCCAGGTTGGAACAGAGAAAATACAAGCTTGGTCTGGAATATCACTGTGCCAAAAAGGAAGTGCTCACAAACTGTAGGGAACATATCAAAGGAAGAGTGAAGTTAGCTGGAAGGTGCTCCCATTAGCCAATCTGGGACAATTTGAGCATTAAATGAACAAGTGGGATGGATTCTATTACACTGAATTTTTCAAGATTTTATTTATTTGAGAAAGAGAGAAAGCATGAGCAGGGGGACAGTCAGAGGGAAAGGGAGACTCCCCACTGAGCATGAAGCCCCAGGCAGGGCTCAATTTCAGGATCCTAAGATCATGACCTGAGCAGAAGTCAGATGGTTAGCCATGGGTGACTCAGCCACCCAGGCACCTCTATCATACTGAATTTTTTTTTAAAAAGAATCTAATATCCTACGGATATTTTTAAAAAATAAATACTAATAATGAGGAGGAGAAGACGGAGGAGGAAGAAAAATAAAGTGGGGAGGGAAAGCTCATCTTTACCAAAAAATACAAATAAATGTAAAAGAAATACAAATCACAAAAATCACCATTTTGCAGCCACCATATTAATAACTGATGCAAGCAGGAATCATAAACAGAAACTGAAAACACTGGGTAAAACACCGGAGGCATAGGATATTCCCATATTTTTAATTTTTCACAGAAAAACTGAGATGGGGGCATCTGGGTGGCTCAGTCATTAAGTGTCTGCCTTTGGCTCAGGTCACGATCCCAGGGTCCTGGCATCGAGCCTGCTTCTCCCTCTCCCACTTCCCTTCCTTGTGCTCCCTCTCTGGCTATCTCTCTCTGTCAAATATTAAATAGTCTTAAAAAAAAAAAAAGAAAGAAAGAAAAGAAAAGGGAAGGAAAGGAAAGGAAAGGAAAGAAAAATGGAGAGGAAGGTACAGAGATTTACCACATACCCCTGCCCCAATACATGCATAGCCTCCCACATTATCAATATCTCCCAGCAGAGTGATCCATCTGTTATACACAGTGGATGAGCCTACATTGCCACATCATTATTACCCAAAACCTATAGTTTACATTAGTGTTCACTCTTGGTGTTGTACATTTTATGGGTTTGGACAAATACATCATGACATGTATCCACCAATAAAGTATACAGAGTAGTTTCACTGCCCTAAAAATCCTCTGTGCTCTACCAATTCACCACCCTCCTCCTCTCTAAACCCCTGGCAACCACTGATCATTTCACTTTTATTATTTATTTTTAAGATTTTATTTATTTGTCACAGAAAGAGAGAGTGAGTATAAGCAGAGGGAATGGCAGGCAGAGGAAGAAGCAGGCTCCCTGCTGAACAGGGAGCCCCAATGAAGGACTTGATCCCAGGACCCCAGGATCATGACCTGAGCCAAAGGCAGCCCAACTGACTGAGCCATTCAGGCATCCCTATTTTTTTTTTAATTTTTTAAAGATTTTATTTATTTGACAGAAAGAAACACAGCCAAAGAGGGAACACAAGCAGGGGGAGTGAGAGAGGGAGAAGCAGGCTTCCCGCCGAGCAGGGAGCCCAATGTGGGGCTCAATCCCGGGTCTCCAGGATCATGACCCGAGCCAAAGGCAGTCGCTCAACCAACTGAGCCACCCAGGCGCCACCTATTTTTTATTTTTTTTAAATAAAAACTTAGAAGAGTAAAAATAAGTGAAATGCTATGGAATTACAAGCCATTATAATTAAGAAGACCTTTGAATGGCACATGCAAAAAGGGATACACAACAGGATTCTAGTTTTTATAAATACACATCTGCATAGCAAAAGAACTGGGAAAACTACAACAAATTATCTTGCTATCACTGGTAGACGGAATTACGTGTGATTTTTGTGTCCTTTATAATATTCTGTATTTCCAAAATTTATTTAATAAGCACATGTTACTTATAATCAAAAAGTTATTAAAGAGTAAAGTCAATAAGCCATTTGGCAGTATTGATTTTGAATTATTATCCAAATTCCAAACACACTCTCCAAAGAAGGATCTAGATCTAGGACATTAGGCAATCACAGGGTTCATAACATTTCTTTAAAACTATTCTTAGGGGCGCCTGAGTGGCTCAGTTGGTTGAGCAGCTGCCTTCGGCTCAGGTCATGATCCCGGAGACCCAGGATCGAGTCCCACATCGGGCTCCCTGCTCGGCGGGAAGCCTGCTGCTCCCTCTCTCACTCCTGCTTGTGTTCCCTCTCTGGCTGTGTTTCTTTCTGTCAAATAAATAAAATCTTTAAAAAAAAAAAAAAAAACTATTCTTAGAAAATAAATCTAGGCTCAAAATAAGGATGTCTAATGTGACAGGCCATAATAAATGATGAAAAGTGTACTCCATAACCTCTGGGGCCTTGTGAAGGGCCCTGGGGGCTTCCATATGAGGGAGAGAACACTGACTAGGATTCCCATTAGACTGCGGAAATCACTCCTCCCAGGTGCAATTCTTTATGAAACAAAACCACCCATTCTGATCTTAGCACAAATTTCTGGAAGCTCCTCAACACTTCTTCCATTTCCAGCTGCTAGAGAGCATGACTTTTCCTGCAGACAGCTGAAAGAGCAACTGTTAGAACCCAAACAAATAAACTCAGGATTCCAGGTATATTTCAAACTGCCACCACTTGCCAGACGTGCTCAGGCCCCTGCCTATCTCACCCCAGACCACTCTGGCCTTTACTCTCTATGCTCCAGCCACCATGGCCTATACATTCTTGATCCTTAAACAAGCAAATCTGTTCCCACACCAGGGCTTTGCCCCGGCCCTCTGCCTAGAACACTTCACCCCTGATCCTTTACATTGCAAGCAAAGAGGACAAACAGAAAGGGGTCAGAGAAAAAGCAAAAAGCAAACTCCCTGCAGAAGAGTCAGAGATCTAGGGGTTAAGAAGGAGGATCAGCTTTCCCTATCCAGTGGTCCAAGGTGAAGGAGGTCAGCCTGAGGCCAAAGCTGGCATCCAGGTTAGCTTTCTGTCAACAAGATAGCTATGAAGTAGGTTCCAGAAGGAAAATATCTAGTTGCAATTCCAGTATCTCAGTATCCTGATACATCACGTAAAATGGACAAAAATAAGACAACAACAAGAACAACAACAAAGCAGTCTTCACCTTCGAAAGAGATGTACCCATCACGGCAGTCTGTGTCCAGATCTTGACTAACTTAAACCAGGACTTCTCAAACTTTTCTACTGAGGAGTCCTAAATGCCTGCAGAAAATGTTCTTATCCCTTTGGGACTCTCAGGATACCATCCAAAAAGCGCTCAAACTGGGGCACCTGTATGGTTTGGTAGGTTAAGCATCTGCCTTCGGCTCAGGTCATGATCCCGGGATACCATGATCAAGCCCTGGCCTTGGGCACCCTGCTTCACAAGGGGCCTGTTTCTTCCCCTCCCTCTGCCTGCTGCTCCCTCTGCTTATGCTCTCTTTCTCTGTCAAATAAATAGTAAAATATTTTTTTAAAAAAAGCACTAAAACTCTAAAATTTATTTGAAAAAAAATTCTATTTTACCTTAAAAATGTGTACTTATTCTGGTTTCTATGCCTATATTTTCATTAAAAAATATTTTTAATTCCTTAACAGTTAAAGTACTAAAGTCTCAATCCCCAACCCCATCCCCCCAATCTCCTGATAAAACTGGCACTCCAACAATTTGTCATGTTCATCCTGAAGCTCCATAAACTCCCAATATGTCTACCACACCCCAGGGAAACAAGAAAATAAAACCCTTTGGCAAACAATCATTCTTAGAATAACCAGTAAGCTCTTTAAGTCTGCAGTTTCTGGGTAGGGCTTTGGTCTTTTCTCTGGTAAAATTCCTTTAGAAAAACCCTACTCTTGTCTTAGCTTAACAAGGCTATTCACAACATGAGCCAAACAGCCTGGATGGGTAGAATGTTCTCACAAGAAGAGTGGTGGTGGTCCCAGAACCCTACTGGAGAACCAGGCCAAGACCAGAGAAACCTGCACAAATAATGAAGTAAAAATACTATACCATAGGAAAGAAGTGGGGCATGTGGATATTCCTTGCAAATACTTCACAAGAATAAAGGTGGCCTACAAGAAGTACAAATGGGAGTGGAAGGGGGAACCATATTATTAACTTAGATTCATCATACACCTGCAGAATAAACGAAATCAGGGACTGGATCCATTAGTCCAGATGAATGTTATGAGAAACACATGATGTTCTTGTTAAACAAACATTTAAAATTTTAAGCATCTCCTCTGCCTACCCAACCTTTAAGGGCATATTTAGGCCCAGGTTTCTTGCTACTTTTTTCCCATGTCTCCCCGCTGCAAAGGTGCAAGAAGCTACCTTGGGGAAACAGATGTTAAGATTTTTGCCATGCATATAGACAGGAAATCCCTTGGAAATATCTCTTGGTCTAAATTTTATCACTTATGGTTGCCAAAGCCATGAAAGGAAGAATCTACTGTAGGCTTAGAGCCAAGTGACAATGAGGAAAACAAAAGTGCCAACAAACCAACAAGGCAAAGGAAAATCTCTTTACAAAGCCAAGTACAGGGCGCCTGGGTGGCTCAGTTGGTTGGGCGACTGCCTTCGGCTCAGGTCATGATCCCGGAGGCCCAGGATTGAGTCCCACATCGGGCTCCCTGCTCGGTGGGAAACCTGCTTCTCCCTCTCTCACTCCCCCTGCTTGTGTTCCCTCTCTGGCCGTGTTTCTCTCTGTCAAATAAATAAAATCTTAAAAAAACAAACAAACAAACAAACAAAGCCAAGTATATATAGGACTCTGACATGAACAAGCCATGCCACACTTTCACATTCACTGAAACACGTATTAAATGGCAACTGGAAACAAACTTTTTTTTGTAAAAGCTAGATTATTCTCAGAGTTCCCTTCATCGAAATATTTCAGAGTACCTGGGGCAAGATATTGGACCTGAAGCTGAGTCAGAAGAAAATACTGAGACAGAAAAACCACTTTGTATAAGGAAAGCCAATTCCAGGGGCACCAGGTTTTTTGTTTTGTTTTTAAAGATTTTATGTATTTATTCGAGGGAGAGAGAGAGAGAGTACAAGCAGAGGGATGGGAGGCGTGGGGCAGAGGGAGGGGAGAAGTAGACTCCCTGCTGAGCAGGGACCCACCCCCACCCCCACCCCCAACCCCAACGAGGGGCTCAACCCCAGGATCCCGGGATCATGACCTGAGCTAAAGGCAGATGCTTAACTGACTGAGCTACCCTGGCACAGGTACCAGGGTTTGAACTTCTGCCTCTGATAATGATAGACCCCAAAGGTGCTGACACCTAACTTCTCCCACCATTCCAAGAGAATAGAGAAAATCCAACAAAAACATTAGGAAAAGAGAAAAATAGGAGAATTAAAAAGCAATCCAAAATGTCTTACAACATGCCCTGAGCCCCCCAGTATGTTAGAAATAGAAAGCACTGTCTTCTTCCCACCTTTTTAAAGACAAAATCATGGTGCTGCTCTTCAAGAGCCAAGGCCTCCATGTTGTCAGACTACTATTCTACAAGTCAACATTCAAAGGTCAGTATCAAGGGGGAGACAAGGCCCTATCTTAATGCAGCAAAGCTAAAAATACCTCTAACTCCCCATCCACTTCCTATCTATCCCACTCTTCCCACCTTTGTAAAGATTTCATCATCCTCCCAGGCTTTACCTATTCCGTCTTCAACATGCCCCAAATATGCAGTAAGTCACCAAGTCCTATAAACTCCACTGCAACAAATCTGACCATTTACTCCTCCTATGCAGGTCAACTGATCCCAACAGTTCAAAAATCTCATTAATCCTTCCCTTTAAGTTTTATCACAGACCTAATTGGTCTTCACTATCTATAGGCCATCTCTTCTTTACACTGCTAAATAACGTTCTTAAAAATCAAAGGCTTAATGAATGATCCTTGGTAAAAACTTCCATCAATTCTATGCTGTCTTTAAGACAAATTCTAAACTCCCCCTAACCTGATTCCAGGCTATCACTCCAGTATCATTCTGATCATCCCCCTAATGTGTCCAGTTCTATACCAAGTAAGATAGGTCATCATTCTCTAGCATATGTCATACTTGCCTTTCTGCTATGATTTTAATAATGCTATTACTTCCAGTTGTCCTCTCATCTCCAGTCAACAGTATTAATCCATTTCTTTCTTCACAGCACAAACTAAGAGACAAAGCAACTCATTACAGGCAAGGGAATGATATGAATCTATGGTCTCAGAAGCAGCATAGGTTTGAAAAAGGAATACCACTTTGGAAACCAAAGGCCCAGCTTTGCCACTTTATTGCAAAATTATACTGAGTGAGCCATTGCCCTTCTGAGCCTCAATTTCCTTATCTCTAAAATGTATCTGCCTTACCTAACACATAGGATTATCAAGATAATCAAGTAAGATAAAGTGTGTCAAAATGTTTGTGAGGTGATGAACTAAAGCAGTACTTACAGGGAAATGGATAGTTTTAATTGCTTTTATTAGAGAACAAATGTAAGCACGTTCTTTTTTTTTTTTAAGATTGATTTATTTGAGAGAGAGCGCGTGCACAAGTGGGAGGGGAAGAGGAAGAGAGAATCTCAAGCAGACTCCCTGCTGAGCGTAGGGCCTGATGTGGGGTTCAATATCATGACCCTAAGATTATGACCTAAGCCAAAACCAAGAGTTAACTCCCTAACCAACAGCACCAACCAGGCACCCTGGTAAGCACATTCTTAAGAAATTTGGAAGTACTGCTAAACAGACCCAAAAGAAGTAGGAGGAAGAATATTATAAAGCAGAGATTACAAAGAAAACAAACACAAATAGAGGGAATCACCAAAGCCAAAAGAAAGTTCTTTGAAAAGGTGAGTATAATTGTTCAGATGTTTATGTAAATGATGAGGAAGCACTATAAAAGTGAGTTACTGTCATCAGTAGAGATGAAATTTCAAATAAAAAGAGCTGAAGTAATAGCTTCCTTTTTGAAAGTGTTTCTCAACCTAGCACAATTGATATTTGGGGATAATAACTGTGTGTAGGACAGAACTGTCCTATGCTATGTAGGATGCTTGGCAGCATCCCTGGTCTCTGCCCACAAGATGCCAGTAGTATTCTTCCCTCACCTTTCAGAAGTCATGACAGTCAAAACTGTTTTTCAGACATTGTAAATTGCCCCCTGGGAGTCAAATCAGCCTGTTGAGAACCACTGCTCTAAGACAACAAAAGGCCACATCACACTAGCTAAGACTATTCATAGCTATTCCTAATTTTAGAATAGCTGGCTGCTCTACCCATTAAGACTATAGGATGACCAGCAAGCCAAGGCAGGAAGGGCAAGACTCGAGAAATAAGCAGGTCTCAGATGGTTCAGCAAAATTGCAGAGTATTCAAAATAAGAGAACTAGGAAAACTATAAGCTCTAAAACAGTGGCAGAGTTACCACAAATAACAGAAGTATCACTTCTATTTGGGAGTGACTAGCTGAGTAGAGCTCTAATACTACTGTGAAACATCAAAAGGATCCTTGATCAAATTCCAATAAGTATCCCTAGCCGAGAAAGAGAAGACAGTACCTCCAGAACATTTTTTTTAACACTCTAAACTTCATAAGCAATAAAAATAACTCATTTCAGATTTGTAAAAATTATTTCATGTGAGAATTATATAAATATTCTTTTTTAAAACTCCAGTTACAGAGGCACCTGGGTGGCTCAGTTGGTCCCTTTGGCTCAAGTCATGATCCCAGTGGGATCGAGCCCCGCATTGGAGCAGGGAGCTTGCTTCACCCTCTCCTCACCACCCTACTCATATTTTCTCTTGCTATCTCTCTCTCTCATATAAATAAATAAAATTGAAAAAAACAAAAATAAAACAAACAAAACACTCCAGATGCATAGCTATACTATTCTGAGACAAATAACAATTAAATTCTCACCACTTCTAAATAAATAATAGTAAAGTCAACAGATGCATATGATTTTCTTTTAATAATTAAGAACCTAACAGGGAAAACAGAATTCCATAAAGCTAAGAGGGAAGCAATGTGTATATATTCATCATACCCACGAGCAGCATCTAAAATCCAATCTAAACCTGACAAGAGTTCTGGGGGGGTACCTGAAAATATAATTCTGAGAACTCAAATGACAAAAAGTGAAAAGTGATACAGATACCTGGGGACTCTAATGCCATCTTAAGAACCATGAGAGCCAAGCAAAGCAGTGTGATGGTGTACCCTTCCAATACTACCTTCCATTATTTCTATTTACTCTACTTTATAGAAAGGAACTGCAGAACTAACTGGGGAGACTCCAACTGAATCAACTAGTAGTGGACAGCAAATGATATCAAGAAAAAAATAAAATAAAATCGTAATTTCCCTGCCAGAGGCGAAGTAGAAATGGGGCAGAGACTCCTAGACAGTATAAATGAGGGAAAACTGATTCCTGAGCCCTATGACATCTGGTAGGATGAATGAGAACTGAAGACAGTACTTCAGCAAAGAAAGATGATCCTTGTTCATTCTTCTTGAATCTGGAGAAAAGCAGTAGCACATTTTCCTAGGCTTCTTCAGATGCAAGCAGTGATAACCTAGTGTAATGTTCCATCCTACCAAGGTTTGTTATAAATGGACAAAAACTTTATTCCTCAGTCAACAGGAAGCTTACAAGCAACTAAATCCTGTGCCATGAAAGGCTGGAATTAATTGAGAAGCCCTGTGGCTGGCCAGATGACCTGATAGTAACTGAAGATGAAAAGAAAAAGTTAATGCCACTTCAATAAGTTGGGGGCAAAGGAAGGGGCAAGGCAAATAGGATCCAGAGGGGGGTATACCAGTAATGGAGGTGCCGTTCTCTCTCATTAGGAGCAATTTATAGTCACTGGAAGTGGCTGGAAGGCAAAGCAGCACCACAGGAGATGCATTAAGCTTTCTGGAGTTGTGAGCCTATCATCTGAAAATCTCTCCCTACATAATCCCTACATAATACCCTCATGTCCATACAAGCAGAACTGTAAACATAATTTCAGGAAACTCATGGTTACCCCCTTGCCTGCCTGTGGCCACCCGATGACCCCAGACCACAAAGTGTCTCCATAAGGACTCTGCCAGTGACTCCTCCATGACGTGGACAAGAATGCTCCACTCTCAAATCTTTGGATCTGAATCTGCACATCTCACAAAGACAAGTTAAATGTTAAAGGTACCTCCAGCACTAAAGTGAGGTCTACGTGGAGGGACAACAAGCCATTTCTTGAGAAACAGCATATGAGTTAATTGTTACTGTGTTCCCAGTCTCTGCCTTCTCACAACAGATGACCTAAGAAATCCAACTGGAAACATTATACTCTCCCACCAAAAAAACCAGGAGAAGAAAAGATATGGCAACCTATGTCACTCACTAGAGCCACTCACCATCCAGGAGGTCTTCCGAGTCATCCCTGCCATGCTCCTCCACTGCCACTTCCTCCTCCTCCTCCTCCTCTTCCGCATCCTCCAGCTCCACGTCCGGGTCCAGGTCTGGATCGCTCCCTGAGGCGGATTCGTCTGACATGGCTCCCAGAGGTCCTCAGTGGGCATTACCGACTCATGGTCCACTGCAGGGGTTCTACAAGGAGGACAGGAGGCATCAGAATCACCAAGCACTTCACTTAGGAACATGACTCTTTCAAAGAGAAAATGATAAGGATGAATGCCCCAAAGGGGCCAACTAACCATACCCAAATTTCAACCTTCCTCACAAGTGCACTGACCCTGATATATGTTTTGGTGACGCTCTGTCCAGCTCACGCTTCTCTTCACTGCTTGGACAAGAAAACACCTTCAAGTGACCAAACAAACACACTCTATGCCTTAGAACACCCCCTTGTTCATTCCTTCAATTTTCTTTACATCTCTCTATACCTTTACATATACATGTTAAGTATATAATCACAGACACTACCACTAGGCTTTGGGAACAGAGGGAAGCACAACAAATTATGTTGGGGAGTTGCATGCAGAAGGAGATGGGGGGAAGGTCTGAGCAGAGGACAGAGGGAGCCACATAGACATCTGGAGGGAATGGGTTCCAGGCATAGTGAGCAGCAGGGGCAGAGCCCTGGAATGAGAGTAACTAGGAGTGCCCAGGAAACAGGGAGTGGGTCCTTCCTGGAGCATCCTTAGAGCACCACCTGAAGACAGTACACTCTCTAATCACCTGAATGGAGAGCTTCCAGCAGACACCACACTGCCACTCCTCCCAAATATGTGGGGAGCCTCATGCTCCCCATGACTCAGAATACTCCTGTGTTCATCTCTGCTCTCAGGCTCTGCCCTACCTCTTAGCCCAATTTCAGCTCTATTTCTTTCAAGAAGTCTTGGTCAACTGCCCCAATCTCCTGGGTTATATTCCCTTTTCCGAACTCTAGGAGCCATGCTTGACCATGCTGACCTTCACTTAAACCTTCATATGGGCTACATGGCAAAGTGGTTTGCCTTCTGTGGTTTCTCACTTCCAGACCAGACAGTAAATCCCTAAGGGCAGGGAATTAGGTGGGAACTATTTCTTTGTATCCTGGAGCTGGAAGCATGTCTTATTCAGATCATTTATTCATTCACATTCACTCCCTCAAATGTCAACTTGCTCTATTATGTCTACTATATGCCAGGTACCGCACGCGTCTGTCTGTCTCTTTCTCTCTTGCTTGCTCCACTTTACTATTAGCTATAAAGGTCATTTCTTCTTGAGGGGGAAAAAAGATAAAGACAAAGCTAAATAGATTGCTTTGTGATGAAGCAACCATTAGCAAAATGTTAACATAAAGATTCACTGACCAATTCTTTCAAATTTTCATATATTTCAAATTTTTCATTAAAAAATGTGGGGGTGAAAAAAATAAATAAATAAATAAAAATAAAAATAAAAAATGTGGGGGAGAAGCACAACATAAATAATCTTTTCTAAGACAAACTGCTACAGACAACCACATCCACAATCAG
>PITA01020132.1:18242-35820 GCA_004023965.1 Spilogale gracilis | reverse complement strand
TAGGAATGTAAACTGGTGCAGCCGCTTTGGAAAACAGTGTGGAGATTCCTTAAAAAATTGAAAATAGAGCTACCCTATGACCCTGCAACTGCACTACTGGGCATTTACCCCAAAGATACAGATGTAGTGAAAAGAAGGGCCATATGTACACCAATGTTCATCGCAGCAATGGCCACAATCGCCAAACTATGGAAAGAGCCAAGGTGCCCATCAACAGATGAATGGATAAAGAAGATGTGGTACATATATACAATGGAATACTATGCCTCCATCAGAAAGGATGAATATCCAACTTTTGTAGCAACATGGACTGGACTGGAAGAGATTATGCTGAGTGAAATAAGCCAAGAAGAGAAAGCCAAGTATTGCATGGTTTCACTTACTTGCGGTGCATGAGGGGTAACCTGGAGGACAGTGGGAGAAGGAAAGTAAAGGGGAACTAGGGTAATACAGAAAAAGAAACGAAACAACAGAGACTTTGGACACAGAAACAAACTGAGGGACTTGGAGGGAGGGGGATGGAGGGATGGGAGAGCCTGGTGGTGGGTACTGGGGACACCTAAAGCGTGGAGCACTGGGTGTGGGGAATGGGGAATGAATCTTGGAACACTGCAAAAAAAAATTTAAGTAACAATAAAAAAAAAAAGAAAGAAAGGAGGCTGGGGCAGACAGTGATTTCAGCGCTGCTGTTTCCCAGCTATAACTCCCAGAGCCTCTAGTTCCTTATCTGTGAAATGGGAATAACAAGAACAGCATCGCTGTGAAGACTGAATAAAATGATTACAACCCCAGAACATAGGAAGGTCCTTTCTGCCCCTCTCTTATTATACTGAACCCAGTTATGGATTAATTACCAGTCTTGGATTATCCTCTAAACAGCTTGGTCCCTTGTGTCTTCAATGATAAAAATAGGTGTTATGACTAGTGTTCCAACGATGAAAAATTACTTTCTATAAATATTTGGGGATTTAGACTAGCTCTTGTCGCACTGTAGATCATTCCTATGAAAGTTGGGCTTTCTGCTTCTCTTCACAGGGAGCCCAGCAGTCCTTGGAGGCAGCAGCTCAGAAGACAGAAGAGCCTCAAAGTTGTATAAATAAAGGGCTGATATGTTCAAACAGAAAAGAATTTTATACGCGCAAGCTGCACATCGACATGACGCCGTTCCTGAAGGTGATCTCACACTGAGAAGACGAGGGGTTTTAGAGACACATACACAGGCATTCCAGTTAATACATTTCTGCATGGTACAAAAACAGCTTCAGAAGTCCCCCAGAGTTCCTGCTTTATCAGAAGGGACAGAAAATAGGCAGTTTGTAGCAGATGAAGGAAGAACAAATTAGGACAGTAATCGCAGCCAGCCATCAGGGACAAATCAGTTGGGTGTCTGGTTTGGGTGGTGGGGGAACAGAGAAAAGAGGAAAAAGGACAACCTTGAATGACCTCATAAAACAAGCAAATGTAATTCATTTTTTCTTAACAGTAGCTAAAATAATGGTTACTCTTTTATCACCGTAACTGAGTAAAGCTGGTATTCTGACTGGAGGAGAAGACGGATTTTGGTAACTTTACAAGTCAGTTGCCTATCCTCTTTGGATGTCTGAACTTACTTTCTGTTCTCTGAATTTGTTATTCTCCTAAACTCAGCTTCAAATCTAGTTAAGGGCACTGAGCGTTCCTGTGGTGGGGATGTCTTTGTCACCACTACAGTGGTTCTCCTGCCCCTGCATCTAACAGTGCCTGGCACTGGAAGGTGCTCCCTGAAGGCCCCATAAGTTGGCCCCTTACTAATCCAACAATCCTCTGGCTTAGAGTCCTCTTCTCACCCAATCTTTGTCCCTTAAAAGCTGAACCAACTGGAAATAAATGATGAGGGAGTAAAAGAAACTAAACAGGAACCAAGCAAGGCGTGGCATGGAAGGATCTCTGATTCTTTGTGCAACCCTGGAGAGCAGCGTCCCAGGCCTTGATAAGAATTAACTAGGAGGGATGACTGGGTGGCTCAGTTGGTTAAGGGTGTGCCTTCAGCTCAGGTCACAATCCCAAGACCTTGGGATCGTCTTGCATTGAGCTTCTTGCTCCCTCTGCCTGCTGCTCCCCCTGCTTGTGCTCCTCTCTCCATGGCAAATAAATAAAATCTATTAGATTTTTTTTTAAAATAAGATTTATTTAAAATAAAGAAGTGACTAGGAAAGACAGACACAGAGGAGAAGAAATCAAATACATGCAGGGTTTGTGCTGGTGGCACCATCCAATGCTGTAAACTGTCAGAGACTTGTGAGGGTCACCCTCCTAACCTCAGCTAATCCAGAGTTCTCAGGTTACATCTTCTCTGGGCAACTCCAATCCCAGCTCTGCAGCTTGGGGCTTGGAGGAAGAGTCAAGTATCTTTCCCCAGTCTATCTTACTCCATGGCTGGGCTCTATGCTCCTATTTTCTTTTGGTTAGGGTCTTTCCCCCATTTAACAAGATGGTGGTCACTGACTTCTCTTTTCTAGATCATTCCGGCACTGAATCTCATTGACCTGACATGGGTCACACGCCCATGCCCAAATGAATCACTCTGGCCAAGAAATTGAAATACACTAATTGGCCTAGCCCATAGTCACAGGGACTAAAACTGGGCAGGGGAGGAATGTCTCAAAAAGGAAAAAAGAGGATCCTTTCAACTGTAATAAGAGAGAATGATTTTGGACAGGAAAAAAAATTTTTGGCTACAAAATTATTCAAAATAATTAGTTTAATTCATTATGTATTTTATTAGTTTGCCAGGGTCACCAAACAAAGTACCACAGATGCGGGGCAGGGTGTGGGGGAGGGCTTAACAGAAATGTAGTTTCTCACAATTCTGGAAGCTGGTAGTCTGAGATCTAGGTGTTGGCAGGGTTGGTTTCTTCTGAGACCTTTCTCGTTGGCTAGTAGATAGCCTTCTCCTCTCGGTGTCTTCACATGGACTCCCCTCTGCGTGTGTCTGTGTCCTAACCACCTCCTCTTATGAAACACCAGTCATACTGGATTAGAGCCCACACCAAAGATGAACCCACCTTATTTTAAGTTTTTGAAGACCAAAATACCTCCAAGGACAGTCACATTCTGAGGTATTAGTGGTGGACTTCAATATATTTTGGAGGAACACCGTTCAGTCCAAAATACTTATGCTAATGAAACTTCCTTTTTTTTTTCTTAGCATCAGTTTTGTTCTTCCCTTAGGGCCTGTAGAATTATGGTTAGTACTTCCTGGGATGGGATATCATCATCATCACTACTCACTCATTCAATCCAGAGTGAGCATCTGCTATCAATGCTGTGTCTGGCCCTTTCTGGGCATTTGGACCACATCAGAACACAGACGAGACCAGGATCCTTGTCCTGCCCTAGGCAACATGTGTAGTATGTCCAAAGGTGATAATTACTGTGGAAATGAGATAAATATATTTATGGAGCATCTAGAAACTGCAGAAGTCAGAGTGTAGAATTTTAAAATAATTTTTTGTACATTTAGTGTCCCCTAGTCTCTTGAGTTACGCTTTCTGTTCAGCAATGTTGGCATTGTGTGACATAGGGGAAGGTGTTGTCATCCCTAAGGCCCATTTTCCAGTCCACGCTTTCCAAGGCTCACAAAAACTGTAACTCTGCCTGCTTCTGCAGGGCACTCACGGAGCACACACGGGGCTTTCTGACTCCCAGACTGTCCTTGCCCAAAAGATCACACCTTTTTTGGGGAATGTTCAATTTTAAAAGCTCTCCTTAGGTAAACCCTCCCCTTCTTCACATGGTATCTCCTAGATTCTTAGGAAATCCTTAATTATTGCAGAAAAGGACAAATCTCAGGGCCCGTGTAGAAAAGGTTGGGGAATTCAAACAGAGAAAGTCCTGTCCTCAGCATCCGGAGCTTTGCAGAAACCAGCTCATTCTACACATGTCACTTGTGCATTTTCTGCCCATCCCCAGGGCATTTCATTCCTTTTACCTGGCACAGGTAGGAAGCATCGAACATTTCAGGGTTTGACAGTAGGAGATAAAAATATTGAGGCAGAAAAGGGGAATGGAAAGAAATGCAAATAATCATAATTGCTGACAGTACCAAGCACTTATTCTGTGCCAGACTCTGTTCTAAATTTTACATGCAAGAACTCATTTAATTCACAAAACAAATTAAGAGATAAGTAACATTATCCTATTTTACCGATGAGAAATCTAAGGCATTGAGAGGTTAAGTAACTCCCCAGATGTCCTACAGTTAGTAAATGACAGAAACAAGATAAAGACAGCCCTGCTCCAGAGCCCATGTTTTCAACTCTCTTCCTTAAAGCCTCACTGCAAACCCCAAATGAGTGACCTTGTAACACTTATGAGACTGTACTTCCTCTTTAGTAAAATGGAAATAGTAATACTGGGACCTCCATCGTTACCTGTCAACAATGAGGCAAGAATTACATGAAATGATAATCTTGAAAGAATGTTCAAACCTACAGAAGGTTCAACTCATAAAGGAGAAAAGAACAAACATTCATTGATTCCTGCTTCGGACCAGGTCCATATTAGGACTTTATTTCATTTTCCCACCCCCTTCGTGGTGAGTGTGCCTATCTCCACAGAAAAAGAAATGGGGCTGGTAAAATGAGCCAATGATTAGTGCCATACAGAGGGTGCCATCATAGGGCGCTAGGAGCCAAAGCCACCAGAACCCACAATACCGGATTTGGACCAGGTCAGTCTACTCTGTTGCTATGAAGAATTCAATGGTACATCTTTGTTTTGGCTTCAGAACTAGGGGAGGAGCAGAGAATTAATATTATATTTTAATCTTAATAACAAAAGATACTTTATGATTTTCATAAGTTGGTTTTCTTTATTAAAGAAAATGTGCAGGATCTTTATAATACACAAGAAAAGTTGTACTACCTTGAAGTTGAAACTTTCAAATAAGATACTGAATTTATTTCTTTCTTTTTTAAGATTTTATTTATTTATTTGTCAGAGAAAGAATATGAGCAGGGAGAGTGGCAGGCAGAGCAGACAAAGGGAGAAGCAGGCTCCCTGCTGAGCACAGAGCCTGTGCAAGACTCTGTGCACAGAACCCTGGGGTCATAACCTGAGCTGAAGGCTGATGCTCAATCAACCGAGCCACCCAGGCATCCCTCTTTATTTTTTTTTTAAGAATTTACTCACTTACTTACTTACTTACTTACTTACTTACTTACTTACTTATTTATTTATTGAAAATGAGAGCATGCCCAAACAGGGAGATGCAAAGACAGGAGAGAGAGAAGCAAACTGCCGCTGAGTGGGAGCCTAATGTGGGGCTTGATCTCAGCACCCTGGGATCACAACCCAAGCTGAAGGCAGACACTTAACTGAAAGAGCCACCCAGGTGCCCCAAGATACTGATTTTCTTCTGTTATTAAGAAGCTGTTGAAATTAGTCATTTAGATGCATGTATTATGATATATTACACAAAATTTCCAAATGTATTTTCCTAAACAAGCCTTTCAAGAGGAAACTGGTACAGTATTTATTATTACCCCCATTTCAGAGATGGAGAGAGTGAGGTGCAGTGACAGGTCCTGCATCCCACACTCCTCCATTCCCCGGGAGCTCCTCAGGAAAGTCTGCAGTGGACCTGGAAGTACCATGCTCAGATGAGGCACTGGGCATGAGAGTAGTGGGCAAGGCTAGTGGAAGACTCTCCAACGAGAGATGAGAACTGCAGGCCACCTGGCTCAGCCCCTGTCCGTTAAGAAACAGAAGCTCAGGGTTTAAGTAAGTGACATGCTCTGTAAGGCGTGAAGTGTAGGAGTCGGGTCTCCAGGCAGTCTGATTGCAGGACCTGCACCCCAGCCACTGGGGCAGCCGTGTCTTGTGTCTGGCTTCAGTGTTGCACTTTGTGTTTACAAAGTGATTGTTACTATCCCCACCCACCCCTAGCCCCATCATACCACCCTGCTGCCAGTGCTCTTTACAAATACAGCTCAGTCCTCTCACACGTTTGTTTGAAGTTTCTTACCATGTCCCCATGGGCCTTTTGGTTAAATCCTGGCATCAAAGATATATTTCTTTTATAAATAGAAAAATATAACACATCCATTTTTTTAAGATTTCACTTATTTATTTGACAGAGAAACACAGCCAGAGAGGGAATACAAGCAGGGGGAGTGAGAAAGGGAGAAGCAGGCTTCTTGCTGAGCAGGGAGCCCGAAGCAGGGCTCAATGCCAAGACTCCAGGATCATGACCCGAGAGGAAGGCAGATGCTTAAAGACTCAGCCACCCAGGCGCCCCCCCTCCCCAATTTTTTTTTCAACTCCATCCTGCAGGCTGCAAGATCTGGTCCATATCTCATTCAGACTGCCCATACACACTACCAACCTTACCAGCACCAGCTGCTTCTCTGCCAGGAACTACCCTACCTCCCCTCTGCAGTACTCAATGCCATGTCCCCCAGAAAACAAGCCTTCCCCAGACGAACTTAGCTTCGCCTCCTGTGAAGTCCTGCAGAAACCTGTTGTAATCTGTCACAACATGTATCACAGTGTTGCATGCTGAGGTCTTATGTCATTTCTCCACAAGTCAGGAAGCTGCTTGCAAGTAGATCTTCCAGCTCCGTGCTCCCAAGGCCCAACACCGGTCATGGCACATAGCACTCCATCAGCGTTCATGGGCAGAATGAACAGATGGAGAGCTAATGACTTGGCCAGAATAACCAAGCTGGGATGGAATTTTCAGTCCTTCAGTTTGTTTCACTCACTCACCAAGTGTTACTATGTGCTTTAATCACTCGGTTTGGTTGTTGCAGTTGTAATTCATACTAAAAATGACAAATTGTATTTTATTTGGTTTCAGCTCTTTTATTATTTTTTAAGATTTTATTTATTTGTTTGAGACCGAGCAAGAACACAGAGGGCATGGGGCACCTGGGTGGCTCAAGTCATGATCCCGGAGTCCTGGGATCAAGTTCTGCATCAGCCTCCTTGCTCAGCAGGAAGCCTGCTTCTCCCTCTCTCACTCCCCCTGTTTGTGTTCCCTCTCTAGCTGTGTTTCTCGCTGTCAAATAAATAAATATATCTTAAAACAAAAACTAAAACAAAACAGAGAGGGAGAGTGAGAAGCAGACTCCCCACTGAGCAGAGAGCCCGACACAGGGCTCGATCCCAGGACCCTGAGCTGAAGACAAACACTTAACCAACCGAGCCACCCAAGAGCCCCTGGTTTAGGTTTTTTTACATTGATGTATAGTTGGTCTACAATGTTATGTCAGTAGTTTTAATTTTTTTTTTTTAAGAACTTATTTCTTTGACAGAAAGAGATAGCAAAAGAGGGAACACAAGCAGTGGGAGTGGGAGAGGGAGAAGCAGGCTTCCCACTGAACAAGGAGCCCAATGCAGGACTCGATCCTAGGACCCTGGGATCATGAGCTGAGCCAAAGGCAAACGCTTAATGACTGAGCCACCCAGGCACCCAATAGTTTTAGCTTTTTAATTCAAATTTTGAATTTGAAGTATACTCAGACGGTCTTTGAAAATTTAAGTAGGAAAGGGTATTTCTCTCAGCTATCAGTTCCCCTCCTCTTGGGTTCCACTGTCTCTAGCTTCCTGTGTGTCCTTCCTGACCCACAGTATACATGCATAAGCCAGTACATGCAGGGGAATACACAGACACATACCATATATACACTTTAATACATACACATTGGTCAGAGTCTTACACCTTTTTACTTAATAGATCTTAGAGTTCTTTCTATCTTAATTCATAAAGAGATGCTTTTTGCAGTTGTGTAATATTCCGTTGTGTGAATTACCATAATTTATTTGACTAGTCTTTGATAGGTAGCACTTTTAGGTTGTTTCAAATCTGTTGCAGTAAATGACCTTCGGTATAAGTGATTTCTCACATATGTTTATTTAGCTAAAACATGATAAGTCTTTTTTGATAGTTTTCTAAACAACAGACAGAATTTCAAATTCAGACTACTTTTGCTAACAGGGACCTGACAGAAGTTTCTTTAAAAGTCCCTCTCCCTCCCTCCATCTCCCCATCCATGAAATGAAGATATTTCTTGCCCCTGAAGGCTCATAGCTACATGTTAAGACTGAAAGTTTATCTTTCTTGTCTTTGCAATTCTCCCAAAGGAGCAAGCTTGTTTCTACCTTTTAATTCAATTTTCTGTAGATTAAAAGGATTTATAAACAGGAATTGTCTTTCAATTTATCTCTTTTCTACTCTTATAACTTAGCAATTTACAGTGACTGAGGTGGGTTTTCTTGCTATAATTTCCCCCCCCCCAAAAAAAAAACCTTTCTATTTATTTAGGGATGAACTTTTTTTTACTGCATCAAGGCCAAATCTGCATTGTCTCCAAAATGAGAAATGCAAAAGAAATACAAAAAGAAAGTTACTGTGCTCGCTTCAGCGGTACATATACTAAAATTGGAATGATACAGATTAGTGTGAGGCCTACATTGGTATAGAGATTACAAAAAATAATAATAATAAACTTAACAAATAAATCAATAAAAGTTTAAAAAGATTTAAAAAATTATGTACCTGCTGTAGCTGTATTCTTTTAACAGATCTTATTTATTTACATAATCTCTATGCCCAAAGTGTGGCTCTAACTCACAACCCCAAGATTGAGAGTCATATGCTCTTCCAGCTGAGCCAGCCAGGTGCCCCCGTTCCAGCTCCTTTATGTCAGACTATCTCATCGGCCACAAACACGAAGCTAACAAGAGAGAAACACACAGGGCAAGAAGCTATAGGGTAAGGAGAGAATGTTAAACCAATTGGCAGATAATTAATTGTCTCTTCCCAAAGCACGTTGGGCGTTTGATAATAAAGTGGAAAAACTGATTGTCACTAAAGATCGAGGAACTTTTATCCTAAGAGAGACTTCCAAAGCTCTCCATTCCCAGTTCCTGCTCCGTAGCTGAAATGAAGCTGTGGGTTCAGCAGAGATGCAAGTGACAGAGGCCAAGAGCTGGCTTCATCAGACACATGGGGCTTGACTTAAGTCATGGTTTCTACCTGCCCCATCACCTTGGCTAC
This sequence comes from Spilogale gracilis, assembly GCA_004023965.1. Taxonomy (NCBI): domain Eukaryota; kingdom Metazoa; phylum Chordata; class Mammalia; order Carnivora; family Mephitidae; genus Spilogale; species Spilogale gracilis. The sequence goes on along the minus strand of PITA01020132.1, from coordinate 26,777 downwards.
CAGCAAGCTGCTCTTCTAATAATGCTCTCGAGGAGAGCAGTGACCATCAATCCTGGCTACATATTGGAATCAACCAAGAAGCCTTAAACATATCCTAGTTCCAGAAAGTCTGATTTTATGGTCTGGGGGTCAAGACTGAGAATCACACTTTTTAAACCTCCCAAATAATTCTAACTGTACAGCCATTTAGAACCACTGTTATGGAGATTTCTGGATGGTGGATGGCACCAGTTTGTATGAATGGGAGAAAGAAGGAAGAGGGGATTAGATGTGGTAAGAAACCCAATCCGTGGTAATCCTGGAAACTCAACAAAAGACAAACCTGACCCCTATGTTTCCCCGCCTTAAACCCTCAGTACCTTCCATTTGTTCTCAAGATAAAGACCAAAACCTTTAATCTACCTTCAAGGCCTTGGGATTCTGATTCATCCCATCCTTCCCATTCTTTCAGTGTCTGCTCTCATCATCCCAGTCATCCATCAATTCCTTCACAGAGTAGGCCTTGGCATGTAGCATTCTTCTCCTCACCCCCAGTTAATGCCAGGCATGGAGCCCTGTCCACATGAATGGGCAAGCCCCCCACAAGAGAGTACAACTGAGACCCCACTGGTGCTCCACACTGCAGCTAAGCCTACCCGGCTCTTCAGGGCCCTTCATGCTGCCAACAGACTTCTTAGACACTGAAAGTTAAAAGAAGCTGACAAAGAAGGAGAAGAAACAACCAAGAAAACTAGGTTTCCTTTTACCAAAGGGCATGGACCACAGGAGTGTTTGTCTTTATTTTGTCTTATATATTTTTTATTATGTATTAACTTCATAGGAAAATGGAGAGGAGCTGGATGATCATGAAGAACCAGGAGGACCCCTTGGAGAAAATCAAGACACCCAAGGTAGAGACTGCTGGTTGAGGTTTTAAATCTTGTCACAATAATTGTCTGATGAGCTTTGCACTGGTTCAAAGATGTTAACGCAGAATGACCCTTCCACTCCCTCTCAGGGCAGGAAGTCGGAAAACATGCCACAGTACTGAGTTCAGAGCTAATGGTTCTTAGGGCATCACAACTGAACTGATGATAGCGTGCTTTTATATCCTTGGATTCACTGGAAGATTGGAGTACATCTGCCTTAACCTCCGTGTCTCAGTGTCCTCAACCAAGGCTGCAAGCAGTACTCCCCTCACAAGGTCGCATGCGAAGTAAATCAAGTCATTCATCCACAGTGGCCCTTTCATGAATATTAGTCTTGACTGGGATATCATAATGATTAAATGTCTACCCTCTCATGGCCACAGTTTATCAACCTGTGAAATGACACCATGACCCCAAGAGGCGAGGGAGATGGTGAGAGGTCACTAGAGATAAATGTGCAAAGTCATGAATTCGGGATTTCACCCTAAACTTGGTGTTTTCTATTTATTTATTTTACTATTTCTTTCAGTGGACCTTCTAGACAAAAATAATTTTTATCCTCAATTTAAAAGATTTCATTGCCAGGGCACCTGGGTGGCTCAGTTGGTTGAGTGCAGGACTCTTGATTTTGGCGTGGGTCACGATCTCAGGGTCGTGGGATTGAGCCCCATGTAGGGCTCTGCGCCCGTTTGGAACCAGCTTGAGATCTTCTCTCTCTCCTTCTCCCTCTGCCCTCGCCCCTCCCTGCTCATGAGCTCGCGCTCTCTCTTTTTAAAAAAATTTAAATTTTTAAAAAGATTTCATTGCTTCTGAATATCAAACAATAAGCTATTATGGTGGTCCAACTTCTAGGTTTGGTCATGCTTTTAAGCAGAGTTTTTGCTAAAATAAGTCTCCTACCCTCTCCATTTTCAAAGCTGAGTGAAATGGCCAAGCAAACCTGCTCCAGTCTTCAGACATCTCATATCATAAGTTACATATGCAAAATATGAATACTGATGAGGCTCCAAGATCTTGGCCAAGTGCAGTAGAGATTTTAGGCAGTGCAGAACATGGCCAAATCTAAGCAATGACCAAGTCAGTCGAAACAGATTTCCTGTCTCATGACAGAGGGATGGGCTCTGGCTGAGTTCCGTAAAGGTTATCCAGACAGTCTTTAATGCAGTGAAATATCACTGCAGAAAATTAAAGAAGGCATTTGCCTGTCCTGAATGATAAATGCTAATGTTTAAAAGGATTTCAAATCTCTGAAGGAAAACAAGATGGCATGCCAAGGATTTTTTTTTTAACTATTTAAGGATCGCTCTTCCCCTCATAGCTCTTACATCTAATGGCCAAGATTTTTTTCTACGCTAAATTAAGTAGTGATCTTCATGTTTAAATTATGAGCAGTGAGTCAGTGCCATCTCTCCTGAGAATAGCTTTTGTTGAGTTTCTGATTAGATCTGGCCTGAGGTCATGGAATTTACAATTTTAGTGCATTCCCTGGTGATGGTAATGGTGGAGTCACAGGGAAATCCACATTTTGAGAATCACTGCCCTGGGCCTTGCTTCTAGAATTTATTTCTCTAACTTTAGCAGAGACTTGATTTCAACTGTTCTTTTGAAAATAATAGCGATGGAAGGAGTAGAGGGTACTGTCCAGGTGGCGTCACAGTCATCAAGAGCCCTGACAGCAAGTCTGATTCTCTGGGTTCAGGTCCTGGTTTCCCTGCGTACTAACTGCAGGTCCTTGAGTATGCTCCTAACACTTCTCTGGGCATCTTTTTCTTCATCTGTAAAATGTAGGTGCTAATACTCCTTATCTCATGAGGTGACTGAGAGATAAAGGAGTTAATACATGTAATGTATGGGAGTGCCTGGCACACAGAAAGTGCTCACTAAGGGCTAGCTATTTGTCTATTTCTTAAAAATGTTAATTTAGTAGCCTGAAGCTGTACCCTGTCAGGAGAGGCTGGTTCTAAGTTGATAACATAATGATGACTTTCTGGATCAATCTCAGTGATGGCGGGGGGGGGGGGGGGGGGGGGGGGGGGGGGGGGGGGGAGGGCTTGACCTTAGGAGACTGATAGAGTGAGTCCTCTGAGTAAGTCCTTTTTTTACTTAAGGCCAAATGTGGGCAACAGACCCAGTCTGAACGAAACAGTCTTAGCAGCCTCTGCATCATGTGAGTGTCTCTGGAGCCATAGTGACAGTCCTCTTCAAATGTGGCAGGACTTTAGCTATTCTTAGGAGGAGTGGGAGAGGCTTGGGGAGCCCAGCACGAGGTGCAGGGGACCCCTAATGAAGAGCCTAAAACAATGGGGGGAAAGACAAAAAGCAAGTCTTATAGAAACCCTTAGAAACCAGTGAGCCATTTCTATTCTAGAAAGGAAAAGCAAAGGCTCAGAGCTTTATTCACGAGATGGATGTGTAGTAGTTAGGATACTGATACAGGTGTTCTAATAAAGGCCAAGAGAAAGTGACTTCGAATAAGATGGAAGTTTTATTTCTCTCTCGTGGAAAAGTCCAAGCTGGCGGGCAAGGGGTAGGACCAGCTCTGGCCCCGTTGCTTCTCTCTGCCATCCTATTTGCTGTTACCCTGCTCCACAGGGTCAAACCTGGCTCAGCATTTCCTCACCCTGAGGACAAGACAGAAAAGGTGAGTGTTGGGCCCACTGCTGCCTTGTAGGAGCACAGTTACCCCTGGCCCACCTGGCTACAGGGCAGGTTTGAAGCCCTTTCCTCAGGGGTGGTTCCTGACTCCAGCAATAAACAGCTCCAGAAGGAGCAAATCTCATGACTTCCCAGCCTGGGCTAGGAAGTAAGGAGTAGCCTGTGTTGCAAAAATTTCTCTTAAAGCTATGGAAAAAATAGATCGGAAGTGTGTGCCCAGGAGTTGAGACAGAGCCACTGCCCCAGAATCTACCCCATCATCCCCCCACAGAGGACTACGACTTGATGTCAGTCGGGGTTCCTTGCTCCCTGATTTGTTCCCTGTGAGGTCTCCCTATGTAGCCTGCCAGGCTCTGTGATCTGGAGCCCCAGTACTGGGTTCAGAATAGTCTGCTACTTCTCAGCAGCCAGAAGGAACCATGCACTTGGTTCTGTCTTTATTTTGTGCTCCTGGAAAGTATTTCAAAGTCCTCCTTCTGGTGGGAAGTGTTCCATCCTTAAGAATATTTCTGGCTCATTCCAGTGAACCCAAAATGGAAACCCCAGGGAAGCCCCCAGAATCCTAGAACATGACTCTTGCCCCTTGATCCTGAAAATTCTCTTCACCTTCCAGGAGATAAAGCTTATTTCTATTTGAGACCCGAATTCATCAAAACCAAAAAGCAGGGGTGCCTGGGTGGCTCAGGCATTAAGTGTCTGCCATCACCTCAGGTCATGATCCCAGGGTCCTGGGATTGAGCCCCGCATCGGGCTCCCTGCTCAGCAGGAAGCCTACTTCTCCCTCTCCCACTCCCCCTGCTTGTGTTCCCTCTCTCGCTGTGTCTCTCTCTGTCAAATAAATAAATAAAATCTTTTTTTAAAAAAAGCAGTTGAAACTAGAGATAAGAACAACATAAGAAAAGAAATTTATGACCAATCCCACTTACGATGAAAGATGCAAAACTCCTCAATAAAATATTAGCCAATCAAGTCCTTAAGCTTATATTTAAATATATAATATTTTATGATATATGGTGTGTGTGTGTGTCTGTGTGTGTATATCATGGTGTGTGTGTGTGTGTGTGTGTGTGTGTATACACACACACCATGACTGAATTCGGTTTATCCCAAGAATTCAAAGATGGTCTAATATGGGAACGTCTGTTTATGTAATTCACATCAAGAGGTTAAAGGAGAAAAACTTTAGAGTCATCTCAATATGTACAAAAGGAAAAATAAATTTATGACATTCACCCATTCATGATTTAAAATTATCAAAATGGGAACAGAGGAAGACTTGCCGATTTTAATAAAAAGTGTCTACTAAAAACCTGCAGTAAACATCCCACTTTAATGGCAGAACTTTAAAAGAGTTCTCTTCGGAGAAAGAACTAGGATAAAGACACCCTCTGTCATTGCTTCTATTTCAGCATTGTGGTAGCACAGTAGGGAAACCAAAAGAAAGGAAAAGGACAGAAAGGAGGAAATGACACTGTCATTATTCCCAGACAAAGTATTACTTACATGGAAAATCTGAGGGCCTTGATATACAACTTATTAGAAGACAAAAAATTCAGCAAGATTACTTAATATAGATCAATCCATAAAAATCAATTGTGGAGAAACAATAGCGTGTCAAAACATAAAGCACAATTTATAACGCAATTTTACGATCATTATTATCATGGAAACCCCCAACCATACACAAAGAGGAACAGAGCAGCACAAGAATCCCACATGCCCATCCCCTGGTTGCTACTGTTCACCAACATCCCCAACACCTTCCTTCCATATTATTTTGAAACAAATTTTCCAGGCTTATATCATCTTACCTATATATACTTGTGTATATACATCTCTAAAAAACAAGAAAAGACACTTTTGACATAACTGTGATACCACCGTTGCACCTAAAAATTAGAACTATTCTTTAATATAACTGAATATTCCATATTTTCAATGTCATAATTGCCTCATAATTATTATGATTGCTTTAGAGTTTGTTTGTTTGCAGTTGGTTGGTGTAGCCTTCATGTCTCCTTTAATTTATAGGCTCCCCTCCATTTTTGTTTTTTATCCTCTTTTAGTTTATTTTTAGGAAATGGAGTCACTTGTCCTATGGAGTTTCCCATGATCTAGATTATGCTGTTGTTTCCTCATGGTGTAGTTTTATGTGTTTCTCTATCTTCTATATTCCCTGTAACAAAAATTAGTACTCGGATCTAGAGACATAGTCAGATTCAGGTTTGGTTTTTCCTTTTAGCAAGATTGTTCCCTGGAAGGCACTGGGTTCTGCCATCAGGAAACATAATGTTTGCTTGTTCTCATCACAAGGCAGCAAGTACAGATCCATTCATTCACTGAGGTTGCAAAATAGTGTTACTGAAATTCTGCTGTTCATTCTCCACTCATTACTTGGCAAACTCCTACCAAAAGAAACAAAACAACTTTTCCTCTTCTACTGGTTATCCACTGGTACAGTTTATGCAGGAAGGCAGGATAAATGTAATTTTTAAATATATATATGTATAGATAAATATATATACTATATCCTACAAATAAATGAAAATGATATGTGAGACTTTCTTGAAGAAATTACAAAATTTCATTAAGTTAAATTAAAATAGAGCAAAATAAATATAACATTCTATGTGATGCTGTATATAATGTTAACAAATAGGAAGATGAAAATGCTCCCTAAATTAATCTACAAATTCAGTGCAGTTATGGTTTTCTTAAATGCCCAGTTGGTTTTTTGGTAGAACATGATAACTTGATCCCAAAATTCATAAAGGAGTCTAAGATAACCAATAAAAGTTTGAAGAAAAACAAAGAGTCCAAATATTAAAATATCAAAAATATTAAATATCAAAAATCAGTTTAAGGCTATACGATATTGGCTTAGGGACAGACAGAAGAGAATAGAAAATCCAGAAATAAATGCGCCCATATATATGGCAAAAGTACAAAGAATGAACTATTTTTCAATATATAATTTGAGATAATTGGTTATGCAATTTTTAAATCCTTACCTCACAAAATATCAGGTGTGTTTTTTGAAAAAGCAAAAAAAAAATTTTTTTTAAGATTTTGTTTTTAAGTAATCGCTATACCCACCATGGGGCTCGAACTCACAACCCCAAGATCAAGAATCTCATGCTCTTCTGATTGAACCAACCAGGTACCCCTGAAAAAGCATAAACTTCAAATTTTTTTAGAAGAAAATATAGAAGAATAGCTTTATGAATTTGAGAAAGGAAAAAATTTCCTATCCATGATTCGAAACATAAACCATAAAGAAAATTATTGACAATCCTGGCTATATTAAAATTTAAAGTTTTTGACAAGACAGCAAAAACAAAGTTAAAAGGCAAGTCACAGGGCTGTGCAAGCTCTTGATCTTGGGGTTGTGAGTTTGAGCCCCATGTTGGGTATAGAGATTACCAATATAAATAAATAAAATGTTGAGGGAGAAAAAAGACAAATCATAGACTAGGAGACAATAACTGCAGTACATAAAACCAACAAAGTATTAATATCCAAAATGCAGCAAGAACTGCTACAAATAGAGAAGGAAAGGACAATCAACCCAGATGAAAAATGGCTAAAAGATATGAACGGGCAATTAACAGGAGAGGAAGCCTAAGTAAATGGCCATGTAAAAAAAAAAAAAAGCCAACTTTGCTGCTAATCAGAAAAATTCAAGTTAAAACAAACAAAAAATCATTTCATATATACATCATATTAGCCAAAATTTAAAAGTCACAAACACCCATTACTGATGAGGATATGCAGTTTTAGAAATTCAGAGAATTTGGAAATATCCAGTCGAAGATGCATGTACCTTGCAACTCAACAATTTTATTCCCGTGTATAATTTAGAGAAACTTTCATGTATGAAAAGTGACTTACTCAAGAAAGTTCACTGACTTTCTGACACAAAAGAAAATGGAAATAACCAAAACAGCCATCAGCAGCAAAATGGATAAATTGTGGTGGGTTTATACAAGGGAATAGTGTCAGTACCTTAAAATAAATGAATGGAAACTATGTGTATTATCATGAATTAATCACAAAAACAAAATGTTAAGCAAAATAAATAAGTTGCAAAAGTTATATATAAATTATACTATTGATATAAGGATTTAATATATGCAATAGTATTATACATTGTTTATAAGTGCATTTATACATGGCAAAGATATAAACGTAAGCCTGAAGACACTGTAATAGAAGAAAAACTTTTCCTTGACTCTTCTAGGGTCCCTGGCTAGACCCAAAAATTAAACTGACACAGAGAAATTTAAGAGGAGGAAAGCACGCAAAAATATTTAACACAAATTTTATGTGACACAGGAGCCTTCATAAGAAAGTAAGGATCCTGGGTGCCTGGGTGGCCCAGTCCGTTTCAGCATCTGCCTTCTGCTCATGTCGGGATCTCAGGGCACTGGGATTGAGCCCCACGTGTGGCTCCCTGCTCAGCAAGAGAGGCTCTTTCACCCTCTCCCTCTGCCCCTGCTTGTGTATTCTCTCTCTCGCTCAGTCTGTCTCTAAAATAAATAAATAAAATCTTTAAAAAAAAAAAAAGTGAGGGCCCAAAGAAATGATTAAGTCTGAGTGTTCATTTGTTTTAAATATTTTTTATTATTAAATAATCTCTATACCCAACATGGGACTGAAACTCACAGCCCCAAAATGGAGTTGCATGCTCCACTGACTGAGCCACCCAGGCACCCCAATCCTGAATATTTTTACACAAGTTTGATGAGGAGTGGAAAGTTGTGGGAAAATATGATAGGACTTAAAGGGAACAAGTTAAGGGTAATAAATTAGGAGAAATTAAGTAAGGCCTGTTTAGATTCCTCTGGAAGTTTCTTGGTCTTCAGAGAAAAGGATGTGTCTTTCCCGGGGGGTGGAGGGAGCCCTCTCAAGTGAGGGGTTGTTTTGTTTTGTTTTGTTTTGTTTTTTAAGATTGATTTATTTGAGAGAGAGC
>PITA01020132.1:0-18142 GCA_004023965.1 Spilogale gracilis | reverse complement strand
AATTCCTTCAGCTTGGAATATTTAATATGTGAAGGTGCCATATCTGGGGTAGTGTGTTCAACTGACCAAATTTAAGAGAACTGTTACCACCAGGTAAAGAGTAAAAGAGATAGGATTGAATGGGATACAGTGAGGTCTTGGACTGTATCTGAAATGTTTTATTTCTTTAGAAAAAAATGTGAGTCAGATATGGCAAAATGTTAAGCTTTCACAAAGCTGGGTGGTAAGTAAATGGGTGCTCATTATATGGTATTTTTGTCTATACTCTGCATTTGTAAAATATTTTACAGATGTTTTAAAAGCAGTTAAAAGTTGTACACTATTAGTCAAAGTACTGCCTTAGTGTTTGCCAATACTTCCTAAATATCAGGTTATTAGACTAGAGTTGAGTGCGGGGGGAGGGGGAGGAGCTCTTCCCTATGGTCCACCTCCCAGAACTGACCAGGCTTCAATTCTAATCAACATGGTGAAATTGCGCCAAGGTAGGACCTCGGGTTTTGCTCAATACAAATGCGCCCTCTGCTGGTCCTGTAGTGCCCTGTCCCAAACTTCAAAAAAGCTATGAGGAGCTGCGAATGTCTTCAGTGAGACAGCTTTTACTGAGCCAGCCGTGTTGGGGCATGAAACCCCCCAACCCCAAGAGTTCCCCTTATCACAAAGACACTTGAGCTAGCTCCATTCTCTGTCAATATTACATTTGATCCAAGACAAAATAAATTCCCAGGTACCACCCCAATCAACCTTCCCAGTTCCCCCAACCACCCTGTACATGAACAATTTGGTCCTCACTGCTAGATCAGGAGGCTGCTATGGGAGACAGTTCCCACCCTGAAAGTTCGGGAATGACAGAAAAAAACCCAAGTGACAAAGATGCTCTGGGCTGGGAAGGAATGAGGGTGTCATGGACAACTTTAAATGCTGAAAACTGGATTAACTGTAGTATTAAGGGGATGATGTTGGTAGGATGACAGGTGAAGTTTTTCTTTCCCAATCTTTATTTAAAGTTATAATACCTATAAACAAAATTGAGGAAAAATAAATTCACAGAAGAATCTACTGTTCAAAAAGAAATAGAGACTGAATATTAGAGTCTTCCTTTTAAAAAGTTTTTTATTTTTCAGTTTTGTTTTATTTTCTGTTAATATCCATCTTCCCCAATAAAATCTAAGTTCCCTGAGACTAGGTATTTCCATCCTACTCTCCACTGTATTCCCAGCACCTAACACAATTCCTGGCATGTAGTAAATATCTAATAAGCATGTGATAAATGAAGGAAGTAAATGACCATTTTCTCAAGATAAATAAGTACAAATTTTCTGGGGAACAATTTAACAGTAACACTGTGCCTTGAATACAGTATGTCCTTTAATAATCATAAATGTGAACAAAAAATTTATTTTTCCTGTAAAGACTTTAATGCAGTCAACTTCATTTTTTCTATTTTTTCTTAGTTTTTTTTTTTAATATTTTATTTATTTAAGACAGAGAAAGCATGTGCACAAGCATGGGGAGGAACAGAGAGAGGGAGAAACGGACTCCCCACTGAGCCGGGAGCCTGATGCGTGGAAGGGGGCTCAATCCCAGGACCCTGAGATCATGACCAAGGCAGATGCCAAAACGACTGAGCCACCAGGCGCCCCTTCTTGGTTTTTTTCTAATCAATTTCATTTCCAATGTTAAAACCACACTATATTTTTCCCCAAAGATTTTATTTATTTATTTGACAGATGGAAACACAGCTAGAGGGAACACAAACAGGGAGAATGAGAAAGGGAGAAGCAGGCTTCCTACTGGGCAGGGAGCCCAATGCAGGGCTTGATCCCCGGACTGTGGGATCATGACCTGAGCCAAAGGCAGATGCTTAACGACTTAGTCACCCAGGCGCCCGGACACACTGGGGTTTTAAGAAGAAATCGAAACACACGTAGACCTCCTAATCTAACATTACTTTCTTTTTCTGTTTTTTCTCTTACAGCCCTTATCCTTTACATATGTATTTTATAGAGTTCTAACACACTATTCTATAGTTCACATTTTCACTTCTTTATACCATATTTTCCATATTACTTATTACCTTTTTAACCATAATTTTATTTTTTAAAGATTTTATTTATTTATTTGACAGAGAGAAACACAGCTAGAGAGGGAACACAAGCAGCAGGGGGAGTGAGAGAGAGAGAATCAGGCTTCCTGTCGAGCAGGGAGCCCAATGCAGGGCTTAATCCCTGTACTCCCCGATCATGACCTGAGCTGAAGGGAGACGCTTAATGACTGAGTCACCCAGGCGCCTCTAACCATAATTTTAAATGTCAAGTTAATGTATCATAAATTGTTTCCCCAATCTCCCACTGTTGATCTGTTTCTAATTTTTCATTATTAACAACAAAGTTATTGGTTATCCAACAACTTTGGACCAAAACTTTTGAATTATTTCTTCATGACAGATACTCAGGTGTGAGATGCTTGATCAAAGACTGGAACATTATTCTGGTTCTTGATACATACTGTCCTATCACTTTGCCAAAGAGTCTACTAATTTTAATTTCACTTGCTATGGGCCAGCCCTGGTTTGTGCAGCATGTGCTAATTTTCTAGGTGTAACATACTTTATTGTGCTAATCTACATGCCATTGACTACTAATCAAGTAGATGTTTCCCCTTGTCTGGGATTGTTTTCTATTATCTATCGTCCTTTGTTGTTAAGGATGCTCTTTGTCTTCACAGACCAGCAGCTGAGCAGTATGACCCCTGAGCCTCTTAGTGTTACCCTGTCTGACCACAACCGGACCCCTGAGTCAGATACTGCCCGAAAGACGTAAGTGTTGGAAGTTGTAATGACATGGACTGCTCCATTTTTATTTCATTTTTCTTTGTTTGTTTTAAAGTCACTACTCTAGGGGCACCTGGGTGGCTCAGTTGGTTAAGCGACTGACTTCAACTCAGGTCATGATCCTGGAGACCCGGGATCGAGCCCCATATCAGGCTCTCTGCTCGTCAGGGAGCCTGCTTCCTCCTCTCTCTCTGCCTGCCTCTCTGCCTACTTGTGATCTCTCTCTGTCAAATAAATAAATAAAATCTTTAAAAAATAATGATAATAATACTAACAGGTAGTAAGTGCTTCCTACTGCTCACTACGTGCTTACTCCAAGCCCATTGACCAAGGCTCGGCCAGTAGCCCCGTCACTTGACCTAAGCCCCATTTGGCAGTGGCAGCTGGACCTGTGGCCTGTTGTGACCTCCTGAGAGGTCAGTGACTTGAGAACCTGCCCTCACCTGCCTCACGGTAGAAGGATTCTCTCCTGGATCAAAAAGGTTTTATGTTCTCTATGAACAAAGAGAGAGAGGCACTATTGGATGCAGAGGCAGGTACCTGGAAAATTCCTTTTTAAAACTTTTATACCTCAGCTTTTTCCACCATAGATTCAAATGACTTACAACCACCCCATCACCAAGAAAAAGGTGAGATAAGCAAAAAGAAAAAAAAAAATTAAACTGGGGGGTGGGCGGGAACCAATAAGCCACAACAGTCACTATAGTCGTTGTAACTAAAGAGCAGACTTGCAGTTTTGAATAGAGATTCCTGAATGTGAAAGAAAAAAAAAAAAAAAAGAAAGAAAGAAAGAAAGAAAGAAAGAAAGAAAGAAAGAAAGAAAGAAAGAAAGAAAAGAAGAAGAAGCAACACAATCAGGTTTGTGGTTCTCATTTGCAGTGTACCTATCCCTCGGGAAAAATAAATGTTTTCCTAGCATTAAATTCTAAAGGATAAATCTTCTGTGGGTTTTTATGGAGTAACATTGAATGATTTAAAGACTCATATATTTACAGGAAATTCCATTTACCTCATTCAACAAATATTTCTCAAGTTTCTATAGTAAAGCCCTGTACTAACAACAGCACAGTGAATATTAACACTGATTTAGCTAGAAAATAAAATGCCCAGAACGAGGGCATTGTTGTTGTCTAAGAAACGGATTCTTGGGGAGGTAGCTCTTGCTGCAGCTGTTACTGAAACCCACATGGTTGTTTCTTAGGAGCTCTTTTACCCAGAGAACATAAGTCCCTTATCCTCAAGGCAGAGAGTCAGTGACAGCCATTCTACAAGGGATCATGCAGACACAGCACATGACCTTTTGGTGGCTAGATTTGATCAAGAATAGAATTCAAAGGGCATAACAGAATGGATGGATAGTGGCATGTTCCTAAACAGTCTTTCTTAAAGGTCATTTATTTTTCAGCTAAGCCTTTGATAGAAGAATTTCAGTTAGATAACCTTCTGTCATTCAACTAAAGGCATAAATATGTAACCCCAGAGAGGCAAACTATTTTTTCTGTGCTCTAAATTGAGGATTTAGCTGGAGAGAACCCGAAAAGGGAAGACTCAACTTGCTACTCTCCCTTATTCATGGATGGGTTGAGAAAAAGAGGGCTGACCAAGTGTGTAAAATGCCCATCACAGCACTGGAGAAACGGGGTTCTGTTCACTTTTCCTTTTCCTTGTCCATCAGAGTTTTGATTTAGTTTGGTCCTATTGTTTTGCTCTTTCTTAAAGGGGCAGAAATTATGATGTACGCCATCTGCAAAGGAGAGTCCCAGGACACAAGTCCCCAGAGAGGTTGGGTCCTAAAAAGGCCTCTCTTCTTCCAAGAGGAACAGAGGGGAAGACTGAATTAAGACTATTCGACCAGCAGGCTCTAGCCAACATCAGTGTAAGTGTAAACATCCAGGAGCTTGGTCCAAACGCTTGCTCCCAGCAGGTTCCCATGTACAGTTGTATAGATTGCTTACTCTATGTACAGTGGGAACTGCTAAGGGGCAAGTGAGAGCTGAAATCCAGTCTGTGGTTCACTCACCATGTCCTGCACCCCCACAATGCGCTTCATTCTTCTAAAGGATGGGGTGCCCATTTCCAGTTCCTACAAAGGTACTAAAAGGAAACTTCAGTTTTCCTACACACCGCTTCTGACACCAGATGTTTCCAGTCTTTTCCCACATCAATCAACCTGCAGCTCAAAGGACACCAACTGGGTGCCCTGTAGTTCAATTCTGACCCTGCCTGCAGTTAGCACAGCCCCCACAGGTGAAGGGCTCAGTCCCACAAGAGTGCCCCCACTGCAGACACCGATAAATAGAGGGTTCCCACCACTACTTCCTCAGCTTTGATAATTTGCTAGAATGGCTCACAAACCTCAGAAAGTTATTTATTTCCTGTAATTGATTTATTCCAAAGGATGTCTTTAAAGATTTTATTGTTTTTTGGTTTGGGTGGGGTTTTTTCAAGATTTTATTTGAGAGAGAGAGAAGGAGCTTGCAAGCAGGGGGAGGGGTAGAGGGAGAGGCAGAAGCAGACTCCCCACTGAGCAAGGAGCCCAGCATGGGGCTGGATCCCAGGACTCTGAGACCATGACCTGAACCGAAGGAAGATGCTTAACCGACTGAGCCACCCAGGCGCCCCAAAGATTTTTTTGTTACATAATCTCCACATCCAATGTGGGGCTTGAACTTACAACCCCAAGATCAAGAGTTGCACACTCCACCAACTATTCATCCAGGTGCCCTTTACAGAGGATCTGTTAAAGGATACGACTGAGTAGCCAGATGAAAGGATATATAGGGCAATGTCCGGAAGGGTCCCAAATGTGGGCACTTCTGTCTCCATGGAGTTGAGGGTGTGTGTCATCCTCCTTGCATGTGGATGTTTTCACTAACCCAGCAGCAAACCGAACTCTTTTAGTTCAAGTTTTATGGAGGTTTCATGATGTAGGTATTGATCAATAAGCATTGATTAAAGCACTGGCAAATGGTTAACAACTCAACTTCTAGTCTTTTCTCCCTCTCTGAGGTCTGGGGCGTTGGGCTGAAAGTTCCAACCCTCTAATAACATCGTTTGTTCCCCTGGTAACCAGCAACCCCTCCTAAGGTGCTTTCCCAAATTACCTCATTAACACAATCTCAGGTGTGTTTGAAAGGGGTTGTGTTAATGAAAAGCAAAAGCCACTCTTCCCACATTTATGCTCCAGAAATTACAGTGGTTTTAGGAGTTCTATACCAGAGACAGGGATGAAGACCAAATATATATTTCTTATTATGTCAAAATATCACAGGCACTGAGTCAAAAGCCCCAGTCCACTCTGCCATCCTCTCTTAGGAGGAATCTCCATGGTTGTCCCAGCCCATGGGGAAAGGTGAAGACTAACATGGTTGTGGTCGTCTGCTTGAGAAACTTCTGGAAAATTAGCAAATGATGCAAAAGTGAATAAAGCTGGCTTTGATTTAAACTAAACAGTAATTGTAGCAACAGCTATCTATCAAAGTTAAAAATTGCTTCACTTTAATCCAACTCTGTTGATTATGACTTAGGATCAAAAAAGGGGATAATCGGAAAGTGTATTCTGTTCCTCTTCCTTCCTATGGCATTAGACTTCGCAGGTTTAAAGGAAAGGCTGAACCTGAGGATCTCAGCACCAGCTGCATTCTAAGACTCCCTCTTCTGCTTCATGTGGAACCCACACAAATTCCATTCTAAGCCATGCTGTTTTGTTCAACATAATCTTCCTTTGATGGTTTTTTCTTCCTTGTTTCCTACACATCATTGTCCTTTTCCTTAATTTTTCACCTTTAGGAGATGGAGTTGATTGGCAAAACCAAGAGAAAGAAAAGAACTAAGACAGACAAGTCCAAGGCACCCAAGGGGAGGAGAGAAGGAATGATCCACAGGGAAGCAGAGGCCACTGTCGGTAAGGGAGTGTGCCCTTGACAAATGACCCATGAAAAGACACCTAATGGGGGCTAGGAGGTGTCACAGAGAATCAGCATGAATCCAATGGGACAAACCTGTTTTGAGTCTTTTTGACTGTCTCTGGCTAAGATGCTATTGTAACCTTATTTCATGTCAGTATCTTAGGAGAGAGAGGAGAAAGGAAACCAGGGTTGCCTAGAGACCTGTGATCAAGAGAGGAAATAATAATAATAATAGTAGCACCTAGTTACTGAATACCCATTGTATTAAGAGCCCCGCATATGTGACATTATGAAATCTCCAAAATAACGCCATTAAAATAATTTAATAAATATTAAAATAAAATTATTATTATTCTATGTAGTGGTTGAGGCTTGAGAGAGATAGGAAGGTTTGCATAAGATCAAACAGATTGAACGGGAAATGACGGACCCAGAGTGGGGCCCTGCCATTTGATTCTAAGTACATGATCCTACCATGGCCTCTGTGAACTAATAACTCTCATAATTTGAGAATTGGGCAGTGAAAGCATTTGGGGAGGGGAAAGATGAAACAAGTACTGAATGACTACCCCAGCTGCTGTTTTTCTTCTTGGTTCCTTGTACTGCGCCTTCCCAGGAATTTAGAAGCCTATGCTTCTGAAGACTTACTTTAGCTTAAAACTTAACACCCATTCTTTCCTGGCTACATGATTTAGAAGACCCTCCAAACATATCAAAGGCTGTCAGAAAGGAAGACATTGGATGGTCTCCTGGGCCCAATCTATTTTTGAGATTTGCTTTTTAAAGTTTTGCTGACTTTACATTGTTGTAATCCATGACTTGGGTTGCATTGGCGGGACTAGGGAAAGGAAATTCTTATGGTCCCCAGAGATGAACTGAGGAAGAATTCTTAGAGTATGAAAGGCTTAACCTTTGCCAGGTTACAAAACTGCAACCTTAAGCCAGACTCTTGAGGCTTGACTTTCCATTTGTGTCTATAGTTTTCCCTTCTGGAGAGTCTTGCTTCTACCATAGGCCGGGGTGAAACAGAACTTCCTCAGTAGGAAGACTGCTGAATCACAGTTGATCCAAATAGAATAAGGCAGTTTCTCAAAGGGTAGCCTGTGGACTACCCTTCTCAGAACACTTGGAGTGAACCTTAAAATGCATATTCCTACAGAATCAGACTCAAGGAGTAGAGCTCAGGCATCTACACCCCGTGATTCCATTGTGCACTGAAGTTTAAAAGCTACAGAAAAGGAAGCAGACGTCACATTTACTTAGCTACAACTCTGTCCCCATTGCTTTTCTCCAGGAAAGTCAAAGGAAGCAATGACTGAAAAGAAATCAGAGTTAATTTCCAAAGAAAGAAAACCAAGAGCCAAAAGGAAAATGACACAGAAGGAAAGGAGTCTGGAAGTAGCAGAGCTGAGTGGTTGTGATGTCATTAACTCTAAGGAAACAGAAGACACTTCCGATAGAAGTTTCTCTCCTGCAGATTCTGTTGTAGAGGACCCTTGGCTTTCCCACAAGTATACTCAAGAAAGCCAAGTGTCTATAGATGGACGATCATCACCCGCCCAAACTACACCTGTCACTGGAAACATGAAATCTAAAGAAGAACGAAGTTACGAGGACCCTTCCAAAGTAAGGTCCAATATTCTCACGTTGGCCAGAGAGATCTGTTCTCACTGGTACAACCACAGAGGTGGGGAAAACTGTCCTGACTCATGTTGCAGTTGCTGAAATAGTGCTACTAACCATGGTTTTATTTGTTCTATTTTGATATCATCTGATCCTTTAAGAAAAGACACAGAGTGGCAAATCCCCTCTGAAATGACTGAAATGATGCGTTCTGTGAGGTTTCCAAAGTGCCACAGCGTATTCATCCTGTAAGGAGCAGGACGTTGGCTCAGGCCTCACAGTTATAGGGAAAGGTGGATTTTAGCCATCAGAGCCAAGCACATATCCTCTTTTTTTTTTTTTTTTTTTTTTAATTATTAGAAAGAGAGCATGAGCAGAGAGAGGGAGAAGCAGACTCCCTGCTGAGCAGAGCCCAGCATGGGGTTCAATCCCAGGACCTCAAGATTGTGACCAGAGCCAAAGGCAGCCTCTTAACAAACTGAGCCACCCAGGCTCTCCCCTCCCTGCCAAGCACATATTCTTGATTTGGCAGGGAGCTCATGTTTTGTTTGCCTCCCAAAGGCTATCGATATTTCTCCTTTCCTAATTTGCTTTTCTGTGGCACATAGCTGGGCCACAGGCAGCTTACTCACACATATCTGTCTGTCTTTACAAGGTGCTGAGACATAGAAAAGGAATTTTGTTCCAGGAGCCTTAATTCTTTTTTTTTTTTTTTTAAGATTTTATTTATTTGACAGAGAGAAACACAGCCAGAGAGGGAACACAAGCAAGGGGAGTGAGAGAGGGAGAAGCAGGCCTCCCGCCGAGCAGGGAGCCTGATGCGGGGCTCCATCCCGGGTCTCCAGGATCATGACCTGAGCAGAAGGCAGTCGCTTAACCAACTGAGCCACCCAGGCGCCCCAGGAGCCTTGATTCTAATGTCAAGTATTTTAGAAGAAAAACTGAGTGAGTGTAAGGAAAATTACCCTTGAAAATCCCTGCAATTAATTTTTAAAAATCCCATACAGATATAGTTCTCGATAAAAGCAATACAAGCAAATTTTCATGTGCTGTTGGAATAAATCCGTTTTTTTCCACTGGAATGAAAGTGCTGAACTGCATTTAGAGGCTTTGTTGTAGGGGAGAGAAAAAGAGTATCTTCAAACACTGCAATTATACTCACAACTAAACTGGTATGGTTCAACCCACATAAATTACATGTGCATATCGTACAACTCTGTTGAATCTCATTTAATCTTTACGGCCATGCTTGTGAGCCAGATGTGATTATCCCCATTTCACAGACCCTGAAACTGAGGCTTGGAGCTAAGTATCCCAGTTGCCAGAACTTACACAACCATCAAGCTATAGAGCCAAGACTTAAATCCAGGTCCTTTGATTCTAAAATTAGGGCTCTTTTCAGTTTTAAATTATTATGGTGTGGTTTTTATATATATATATAAAATTTTATATATATATATATATATATAATTTTATTGATCATGGTCTACCTAAAAGGATTTCAGAAAGATTTTTCCTTATAAGTTCCCAATCCTCCCAGCTGCCTGGACTTTGGAATTCTGCTCTATACTGCAGGTGAAAATTTTAACCTGTGAGCAGAACTTTCCTGAGCCTTCTAGAGAATCAGAATTTATTGGATGTATTGTCAACTCACAGTACTGTGCTGCTCTGCAAAAGCTAAAAAGTCAGGAAATTTCACCCCAAGTTCAATATGCAGAGCTCCCATGGAAAAGTTACATTCAAAGTTTCCCTTGTGGGCTTATTTCTGACAGTGGAGGAGGTGTTAAGGAGAAAAAGAAAGCAAAGACATCCTTCACGTAAACTGAGAGAACCTTTCATTGAAAAAGTGGGTTTGGGGCACCTGGGTGGCTCAGTTGGTTAAGCAACTGCCTTTGGCTCAGGTTATGATCCTGGAGACCCGGGATCAAACCCCACATCGGGCTCCCTGCTTGGCGGGAAGCCTGCTTCTCCCTCTCTCAGTCCCTCTGCTTGTGTTCCCTCTCGAGCTGTGTTTCTCTCTGTCAAATAAATACATAAATTCTTAAAAAAAAAAAAGGGAGTTTGCATGGGATTCAACGTGAGTCCAACACACTTATACCTAAGACCACCCCTGGTAAGATGGCCTTTATCTAGAACCTGTGCTTCCAGTCCTGGTGTCATTAGGATCCCCTGAAGCCTTTTGAAAGCACCAAGGCCTCCCACCTAGATATGCTCATTTAATTGGTCTGGTTGGGGCCTTGGCCTCAAGTCAGGTTTAAAAGCTCCTTCCTTGATTATAAAATGTAGCAAGAGCCAAAAACTCCAGATGAACGAGGCACCAGACATTATTTTGGCACTTTCACTGTTTCAGTTAATCCCGGTAACAGCCCCAAGAGGAGGACAGTATCTGGGAAATTAAGTTGTGACCTCCAAATCCTGAAGCAAGTAAGAGACTTGGACCCAGGCCTCCCAGACCGCTGAGCCTGAGGCAGAGGCTGCAGTCTGTGTGGAAACTCAGGGACTCCAGCCCCGATACCGAGAGCTGGGAGGAGGGTGGGCCCCTGAGACAAGCTCTGATTTTCACCAAGAACGCTCTGGTCCCTCAGACCCTCCTTGCCAAAAGGGAGCCAGAGGGAGCTTTCCGCGACAGGCTGCGAGCAGAGAGGGCTGAGATGAGACGCTTGGAGGTGGAGAGGAAGAGAAGGGAGCAGGAGGAGCAGCGGCGGCTCCTGGAGGAGCAGCTGGAGAGGGCGGAGAAGATGAAGGCCGAGCTGGAGCTGGAGCAGCGGACCCGTGCAGAGGAGAAGCGGTGGGTCGGGCAACCCCGGGGTTGCAACGACGTCGGGAGGCAGTGGGAAAAGGCCAGGGGCGACCTCCACTAGCGACAGAGTTAGTTCTGAGGCTCGTAGTCAAACAGCATGTCTTGTTTTGCTCTGTCCTCTGTCCAAAGATACCGGGCAGTGTCTGAACCAGGAGGGTCCCTCCAGATGGATGTTCATGGGATCTTCTTGGAAAGGCTTTGTGTTGCAGTCCAGCAGAGTCTGTTGAGCCCCTATGCCTATCTGCCTTGTTCTAGATTCTTTCTTAGGCCCTGACTCATTTCATTTAATCTTCAGGACAACCCTGTGAGACCTCCAGAGTTTTAAAATTCATCTTGTAAGAGTGGAAAATGAAGCTCTGGGGACTTAATGCCACTGCCCCAGGGCACAGAGCTGTGTGAGGAAACTGAAGGCGTCTGGCTCCAGGCCAGTTGTGTTCTTGCTTCTGCCCTTCACCCGGGTCTTCCCTTGGACACCCAGTGTCCTCTGAATGGGATGTTCCCTGTGGCCTATAGCTAAAGGCCTCCACCAGGGGCACTGCCTGTTCACTAGTCTCACAAGGATGTCCTGGTGTTTGCTGCCCTTTCCCTGACCATCCCATGGCTTTTTCCTCAGCCTGAGGAAACAGAGACTGGAAGAAGAACAGCAGCGGCAGGAGGAGGAGGAGAGGAAGCAGCAACTTCAGTTGCATGTGGCCCAGGAGAGAGTCCGGCGACAACAGGAAGAATTCCGGAGGAAACTCCTCGAACTGCAGAGAAGAAAGCAGCAGGAAGAAGCCGAGAGGGCTGGTGAGGGGGGCTCCTGGAACCATCTGCACCTCCTATCTGGGGCAGAAGTATTTTTATCCCACTGTGGGTGTTCATTTGAATCTCCCCAGAGTTATTCTTATCCTAAGCCTTAGTATGTGAAGCACTCTAAATGTATAAGCTTTTTTTTTTTTCCAAAATGATTAATATGTGTGATGACAGTGAGTTGAGATAGAAGATCAAAATAAGACTCACTTGTGGAAATGACTCTTGGGCCCCATTCCCAATTCAGTCACCTCCTGAACTGGGATCCTGCCCCTCCGGTTGCCCTTCTAGTGTTGCTCAGGAGCTGCCTACATTAGAGACGGAGCCCTGCTCCTTGCTTCTTTCCCTAGCAGATGGAAGCAAACATCTGGATGGCTGCAGGGCAGCCTTTCGGATGCTGACATGCAGAATCTCTATAGCCTCACTTCTGAGGCTCAGCAGATGTCAGCAGGTGACACTCTTTAGGCTGATCAGTTTAGCTGAGTAAGCACAAAATTTCTCCAGGCCCTGATCTGACACCTCCCCCAACTACCTGCATACCACCCAGGAGCACCTCAGGCTCTGGAAAATTCTCTGCCTAGGTTTTGAACTAATTGCTGAGTGCACTGCACATAGTAGGTGCTTGATAAAGACTCTTAAATTTGTAAATTGACCCCAACATGATCCCCACAGAAGAGCTGGCAGCTGCTAGCAGGAAAGCTGGCATGATATCTCATGGGGAGCCCCTGGGAATTGGGCTTGGGTGTTGGATCAGAGAACTTTCTCCAATAACGAGACCCCTGCTGAGCCTACCCCCTTTCTGTTCTGCAGAGGCTGAGAAGCAAAGGCAAAAGGAATTGGAAATGCAGTTAGCAGAGGAAGAAAAACGCCTGCTGGAGATGGCTGAAGAAGAACGGCTAGAGTACCAGTGGAGGAAACAGGAAGCTGAAGAGAAGGCTCAGCTGGAAGCAGAGGCAAGAAGACAAAGGGAAGAGGAGGCAGCAAGGCTGGCTCTGGAGGAAGCTGCTATGCGAGCACAGGAAGAAGCCAGGTAAGGATATTTGGGCAACTGTTGCCACAGGGGGTGTTTCAAGGGCCTGATTCCCTGGTGCTAGTACTAAACTTGCACTGCCTTTAGACAAGTGAAGTTCTCCCACTTTCCAAAAGCATGGTTTGGAAGAACTAAAAACCAGAGATTCTTTTGCTGTCAGTGTCACAATTTGTTCATGGCTTAGAGATCTTGTATTGAAGCTGGAAGGGGGTTTAGATTTCATTGCTCTCAGCCTTCTGGTTTACAGATGAGAAAATTGAGTCCCAAAAAGGGGGGAAGGATCTTCTCGACCAAGGCCGAAGAGTGAGTTAGGAGCCGTGTCAGGACCACATCTAAGACCCCCTGATTCTGGGGGTGCCTGGGTGGCTCAGTTGGTTAAGCAACTGCCTTCAGCTCAGGTCATGATCCCAGAGACCCGGGATCAAGTCCCACATCAGCCTGCTTCTCCCTCTCTCACTCCCCCTGCTTGTGTTCCCTCTCTGGCTGTATTTCTCTCGGTCAAATAAATAAAATCTTAAAAAAAAAAAAAAAAAAGACCCTCTGATTCTGAATCACTGCCCTTCTCAGTATTTTTTTGTTACCTCTAGTGTGCCAAACACTCTTCTGGACACTGGGAATTCAGAAGAAAGCAAAACAGATGTCTCTTCTCCCTTGGTATTTGCTTTCTAGGGCTGGGGGTAGGGAAACAAATATTTTTTTAACTGGCAATAAATGCTAGACAGAAAAAGTTTTAAACATGTGATAGGATTGCAGGAGGCTTAGTTTAGATTGGTTGGGCAGGGCAAAACTTTTCAGACAAAATGTTCTATAAGGTGAAACCTGAATGACAAAGTTAGCCAGATAAACATCTGGGAGAAAAATATTCCAGCAGGTAAACTGTGAGTGCAAAAGTTTAAAGGAAGGAATGAAACTGGCATGTTGGAAGAATAAAAGAAAGTCACTATGGCTGGAACTAAGTGAACAAGGCACAAATACTTCCAGCTGAGGTCAGAGAAGTAAGCTAAAACCAGATCACATGAGAACCTTGTTTGGAGAAATAGTACAGAACTAATTATCAGGAGCCAGTGGCATTTCCCCCTCTATTCTTTTACTATAGTGATCACCTCCTCTTTCTAATAATGGAATTTCTTGAGCAATGTGGTTTCAACAGACTCCTTAGAAGCTAGGTCCTCTAGGGACGCCTGGGTGGCTCAGTTGGTTAAGCGGCTGCCTTCAGCTCAAGTCATGATCCTGGAATCCAGGTATCAGTCCTACATCAGGCTACCTGCTCAGCAGGGGGTCTTCTCCCTCTGACCTCTCCCCTCTCATTCTCTCTCAAAGTAATTAAAAAAAAAAATCTTAAAAAAAAAAGAGCTAGGTCCTCTATAGTTGCTTTCTCATGAATTTCCACCCCTCAGTGAAAGCAACATAGACATCCCTCTTCAGAATCATCAAAATTGAAGGGTATAGGGGCACAACATAGAAAACCGTGTGAGTGCAATCTTGACTATAAACAGTTTACCCACCTCAAATATTTTCTGTACAACTTAAGCTGAATCTAAGCTAGCAAGTACTCTTTAGGAGACCAGAAAGAGAAGGCAGCCAGAACAATTCTATTTCAAGGTTTTCCACCTAACCTTGAGTTGTTCAACTCCTGGGCTTTTCTCAACTGTTGTCCCCCCCAACCCAGCTGTTAAGTGAATTAAAAACCAGATCATTAGAGAAGTCTTGATTCAAATACAAAATTATGTATCCCATATATCATAGTGGCAGGACTGGGGGTTCTTGAGGACTGAGACCAAAAGCAAAATGAACAATTTTGTAAAGCTAGTCCAAGTAGTTGAAAGCAGAAAACAAAGTAAAACAGCATGAGAGGTACAGCCTCATTCCACCTAGGGTTAGAACTTAATGCCAGCTGGCTTTATTTCATCTTCACTTGTGTGACATTGGCTCAGGTACTTCAACTTCTTTCTCTGGTCTGTTTCCTCATCTCTAAAACAAGGGAGTTGTCCCTTCCAGCAACACTGGTTTAAGAACTGCTAGGTTTGCCTTTCCTTTTACTTTTCCAGTAGAAGGCTCATGAAACTCCAAAACTCATGTGTAAATTATTAAATGAATAGAGTATGATCTTCCACTAAAATGTGAGATCAGTAGCCCCAAGTGTAACTGATGATTTCTCAAATCCAAGATTCTTCTACTAGTTTGTGCGGTCAGTTTCTAGGATGCTTAATCGTATCTGGAATGTGGGTGCGTTGTCTCCTTAGGCAAAAAGCTGCTTTGAAGAAACATCTTCATTTCCATCAGGAACTCTACAAGGAAGCCAGGGCCCTGGAGTGGACACACAACATTTCCAGATCGTGGGTCTACTCTTACTTCCAGTTCCTACAAATACCCAGACCTTAAAAAGTAAGTTGAGAGGTGGTGACAGAAAAAAGAACTTCTATAATGATGTCCCATTTCATCTGGTTTGCCTCAACCCACACCTCACATCACTCCAGGACCTCCACTCCCACAATCCCTCTTTACCGCACATACTTAACTGAACTCTTCATTCACCTAAATCCTTTATGGTTTCTAGAACTACAGAAATCCAGCTTTGGTGTCTATAACTGGCCAATAATTTCACCTCAGTTTGAATTTTAGTAAATTCAGTTGAATTTCAATTAGGAAGATGAACATCATCTTAAAATGGTCAAAGTATTTCATTTTACAATGTGTCTGAGAGTTGCAGATAAATGGCAATTCCATAATGCAAATAATTCTGAATAAGCTAAGGAATTAGTTCATATATTGAGAACTTTATTGTCTCTTTATAAGGCAAAACCACTTCATTTCAACCTAAGAATCTAAAATGTCATATCCATTTAAAACAAGGTAATCACTTGATAAATGTTCATTTGAGCAAAATGAGCTGTTTTGTTGACGGTATTCTTCCTCAAAATACAGATACTAGAGCTACACTGACCAATAAGTAGCCACATGTAACTATTTAAATATAAATTAAAACATTCAGTTCTCTAGTCACACTAGCCACATTTCAAGTGCTCAGTAGCCATGTAGCTACTGGCTATCTCATGAGACTGTGCAGATGCAGAACATTTCATTATCACAGAAAGTTCAACTGGACAGCACTGTTCTAGACCCCTGGTGATTAACAAATATTGAGGGTTTGTTCCTGTGCCTTTAAGATCCAACCACTCACATAATTTCCCCATTTTTTTTTTTAAGATTTATTCATTTCTTTAGAAAGAGAGCACACAGTGGGGAGGCCAACAAGTATCTAAAAGTATCTATCCTAGAATGATCATTAAAAGAGATGAAAGATCTTTACAAGCAAGATACATAAAACAACGTTAAAGCAAGCAGTATCTGAACCTGGATTTCCCCATAAATTTCCTTTGGCTCTACTCTATACTTCACTGTCTGCAGCTGAAAAACTTAGTATTTGCAGATGAGTCCCTCAAATTTCTCACCAGTGCTTATAAAGTATTTGCTCTCTACAGGAAATGTACTTCTACAAAAGTCAAGTTTAATTTTGATTCTGTATTGCTGTTACTGGACTTGATTAGACTTGATATTTTTAACTCCTTGCTTTATGTAAAACAAAAATAAAATGGCCAAACACTGGCTATCAGTCACAGTGATTTTAAATATCACAAACTTTTTCTCATTGTCCGTCCTACTTGCACATTCATTCTTAAGTCACTCAGTAATGCTTAAGCAGATGAAAGAGGAGCATGTCATATAATACAGAGGAAAGAGCACTCAAGGAAAGCACCCTTGTGGGGGAAATTACCATTACCAACTTTATTTTCTCCCTTCTTTTACAAATTTAGGGTGTTGCAGTCAAGCACCAGGTAGAGCGGCTACACTGTTACTCAAGGTCCCTTTCCAAATCTGATGTCCTATAAAACTGTTGCTGTGAAAGTCCTTTTTTTTTTTTTTTTTTACCAGCACTACTGCCCCAAATAAGCACCTTTTAGTAAGTTAACCAAAGCAGAATGCAATTTAGAATAATTCGATAAACTAAAAAATAAGATGATTTCCCCAGTAGCTAAGCTCCACCACCTAAATGCTAAGAACTTTCAGAGATCCAAACCAAATTAAGATACTACATACTCACACATTTTGAATAGTTCAAGTAGCCTATCAAGTTTGTTACTCAGGCCTGACAGAAATGTGCAGTTAGGATTTTCCAGAAATGGACCCCATTCTTAGTCACTATTTAATATAATGAATGCCAGGTAACAGTCTAATCTACCTAAACTACCCATGTACAATACAAATAATTTTTCAGTTAGGGTCAGACATAGGACTTTATAAGGCAAGTCAATATATTTAAACTCTAACAGTTTATAAAATCAGAGATAGGTTTTGTTTGCTCTTCTGAAGTATGAGATGACATTCTACCTGGGATAACATGAACTTGGATTATGTGTATGCATACATATACTAAATTCTGTGATTTGTTGAAGAGTTAAAATGTTAAGCCCTCTAAGAGGAACTAATTTGGTACCTTAATTTTACACAGTTTAAATATTGAAGATATAAAGAAATAAAAGGAAAATATAAACAGAGTATACCAAACCTTAACTGAGCAGAAAACATTTTGTAAACTGTTAAAGGATAAACTTAAAATTATTGATATGAATCAATTAAGAATTTTTGGCATGCCCATTTATTCAACATGATTGGGTAACTATATCATAGATATGCACCATACAGGAATATTCGTTTAAAAAAACAAACAAAACAAAAAAACCCAGAACACTGAGTATTTAAGAAGGTAGCATGGCCTTAATTAAACCCTTAATTCAAAGGCACTTCAGTAGCTTTCAGTGCTTCAATGTCATGATCATCATCACTGTACAGTACTGAAAAATTTATTTGTACCATGTACAATAATTTCCAGTATTATGCAAGAAAACTGTTATAGGCATTTTCTTTTTTCTTACTATACAATTAAAAATAAAATAAACATTAGTACGGTTTTTACAAATATTTTGTTTATTTTAATGAAGCTGGTACAGACAATGTCCATTTAAAACCCATATCCCAGGCCAAAAAGTACAAATAAAATCAAAAAGAGCAGTGTTCTGTTGAGTACACTTCTGCATGAATAACTATTAACTGCTAATGAAAATTAGAACTTTTCTGGGATCTTCTGACAAGACTTTTCTTTT
>PITA01020131.1:0-35691 GCA_004023965.1 Spilogale gracilis | reverse complement strand
TCACACCTGCACACACTCACGCCTGCCCGCACTCACACCTGCACACATTCACACCTGACCGCACTCACACCTGCACACACTCACGCCTGCCCACACTCACACCTGCACACACTTGCCTGCACACTCACACCTGCCCGCACTCACACCTGCACACACTCATACCTGCACACTCACATACACACTCTGCCACACCTGTACTGGCTCACACCTTCACCCACACACTCACACACGTCCTCACTCACACACACTCGCTCCCACCCTCACTTACACCCTCAGTCTTCCGTGCTGGCTTTTGTGAGGCCAGCGGACGTCACCGAGCCACCACTAACACGTGCCGGTCCTGGAAAGGCACTTGCTCCTGCTTATTTGCAGGTCGTGTGTTTGCAAATTCATCTGCTTACAAATTCACTTGTGACCCTGAGGTCATTACTGGCGGCACCCCCGTGGTCATCTACAGACATCCAAGGGGAAGCAGCGGGGGAGGGCCCGGCGGGCACGCTTCCAGCAGAGGTCCTGCGGGGGTGCTCCCAGCCTGCCCGCTTCAGCTCACACCAGAAACTAGTGTCCTTTGAGGGATCTACTGAGTGCCACGTGTTTCCTTTTTGTGCTGTTTGTTGGTGATTTTACTGTTTAAAATGCCCCCAGGATAGTGCTGAGGTGCTGCCTGGTGTTGCCACATGCGGGATGGCTGTGATGTGTCTCAGGGAGTGCACCGGGCACGGGACAGCCTGTGGGATTGTGGGCCACGGGGCCGCTGCGGGGCGTTCACTGTTAACAAACCTACAACATTGACTTAAATAAAAACCCACAAAAAACAAGCTTGTGTCGTGATTGTTGGACCAAAGTGTTACGACTGGTGTGGGAGCGGTGTGTCAGTCGCCCCGACCCCTCGTCGTTCACGGTGGCTTCAGAGAACAGAACTACTGCGAACAATGAGGTCAGCTCTTCGTGCAAATGCCCGTAGTACTTGCTTCCCCGGAGAGCTTCGAACTCGTCCAAAACCCTAGAACTGTGTGAGGGTGGGGGTGGCAGGCACACAAACCAGGAACTATAATTTGGCGTGATAGAATTATGTCCACAAAAGGGCTCAGAGAACTTAGAGGAGGGAGCTGAATTCCAGGGTGGAGAGAACCTCAGGATTCTTCAGAGGAGACGGAGGACAATAGGCAGGTGTCCGAGGAGAGGAAGGCGAGCGTGAAGGCCGCTGGGCTCAGGGACACGGTGGCTGCTGGTGTATCCCCGCTCATCCCAGCTCTGTCACCTTGACTCGGGCCCCCTTCCTGGGCCCGGCTCTGCTTCTGTTTCTCCCAGCTGCTGCCGGAGGCTGCCCTATTGAGCCTCGGAGTGAGAGGTGCCCTTGAGCCCCACAAAGCACGTGGGGCCCCCCTGGAGGGGGGGCTACCTTGAGGGCAGTGACAGCAGTGGCTGGGCCACCTCAGCCCTCCTGCCTCCCCGTCAGGGGCTGACTTGTACTTGTGCACAGATGCCATTTCTCAGTCTGTCGACCGGGGACATCTCAGTGGCATCCAAACAGGTGGCCAAGAAGAATGTCTGCTTTCCAGACACCCCTGCTGCCAAGGGCCCCCCTCAGGGTTCAAAGGTGATGGTGTTAAGTGGGAGAGACATATACAGAGCTGTCTTTGTCCTGTCTAAATGCTTAAAATCCCGACATAAGTTGATCCCCTCTCTTCTTATTCTGTTTCTGGTATGTATTGGAATTCATTGAAATCTCTATCACGATTTGTTTTTTCCTCTGTCATGAAGTGCTCAAAGCTCAGTGCAGCTCCACGAGCAGACTTGCCAAGGTCGTCCCAAAGTCGTCCATTTCTCTCTGGCGCACGATGCGCTCTGCACGGAACGATCTTTGCCCGTTGAGCTGCTGTGTTGCACTGTATGTTCTCATGTCATTGCTTTCCAGCCTCGGCCCTAGAATTCATCCCCCCATCCTTTTCCACATGAATTGCTGTGTTTCAGAGAGTTCTTCTCTTGGCTGTGTCGATATGGCCTGTATCCTTTTTCTTTCTCTATCTTTCGAGTTGATTTTCAGTTTGCATGTTTTGATGGAATATCGAAGCCTATACTTGCACTTGGAACGGTTCGAAGTTGGAGGGAGACCACAGAGTCCTGGAGACACAAGGCTTAGCCTCCCAGCTCTGTGGCTCACTCGCTGTGCGGCCTTGGGCAGTGCACTCAAACTTGCTGAGCTGTAATTGTGAAATAGGCTAATGACAGCCGCATCACGGCATTGCTGTGAGGATCAGAGGAGACGAAGCCCATAAAGCAGAGAGCACACGGCTGGCCCGCGGTGGCTCGTTCGTCCAGGCTTGTCCCCTTAGCATTCCTCATGGATGAGTGTGGGGTGCTGGAGCGCTGGGCCCTGTGCAGTCGCCCAGGCTCTGCACTGCACGCAAGATGCCCAGAAAGCGTGTTTCTCCCAAGTCTGAATTCTTAAACGAAGATGTATGACATGGTCTATGAAAATAAATATGTTTCCTTCATTTTGCATCCCTAGAATCATACTTTAACGTGTTAACCATAAAGCCTTGCTTCTTAAGAGTCATTTTAGGTATTTTATTTTGATATTTTATCCATGTACCTAAAGAAGTTTCTTTCTTTGGGATTTCATTTACTTTTGTATTATTGTAATTCTTTTTTTTTTCCCCTAATGTTCACATATTAGTAGATTCACCAGGCTGTCACAGCACCTGAAATGTCTACCATCAGAATTGATTTTTCAGGATTAAAGCACTGTTTATTTTTTTTTAAAGATTTTATTTATTTATTTGAGAGAGAGAAACACAGCAAGAGAGGGAACACAAGCAGGGGGAGTGAGAGAGGGAGAAGCAGGCTGCCCAAGGCCGATGTGGGACTCAAACCCGGGTCTCTGGGATCATGACCTGAGCCGAAGGCAGTTGCTTAACCAACTGAGCCACCCAGGCGCCCCAAAGCACTGTTTTAAAAAAGGATCCGTGTCAGCAGATGAATTTGGCTTTGGAGCGATGGAATTCTTCGTTGATGGTATTAGCCCCGATTACTGTTGGAAGCTGATTGTTCCACTGTAGCAGAGAGGAGGGTCTGAGACAGTTAGACACAGTCGCCTGCGTGTCATAAAGGGGAAGGGACAGCAGCACTGGTCACTTTTTAAGAGAGCAGGGCCCTTTATATATCAAAAGGTCAGGGGTGGGAAGAGACGTTTGGTTCCAGAGAAATCTGGGCTGGCATGAGTATGGGAGCTGGGAGCTGGGAGCCTGAGAAGTAGGGGGGTGCCAGACTTGGGATTTTACGTAGGGTTTCTCTGTGGGTGTTGGGTGGGGAGGGGGGTGTAGGGCCTCCGAGCATTGGCTGGGGATGTTTGAGAAGTTCAAGAGCTCTGGGATTATTTACCTTCCATACTGCATCTTGTCTGCTTTATACATGCGTCCAGCTTTCCTGTCGGGCTTGAGTGCTCTATGACATTGCTAACTTCTTGTTTTCTTGCAAGACTTGGTTTTTCTCCCAAGTAAGTCCTCCAAAGGAGAACGTATGATGTATGGTTTGTGGGTCAGGCAAATATTCATTAACAAGCCATGTTTCTAGTGGCCAACATGGCGAAGAGGACAGTGACAGGCTGCAAGGTGTAAGGACGTAGTAGCAAGACATCTTCCAGGACAGGGTCGTTCTAATGGTCTCCCAGGGAGAAGAAAGAAGCGCCCCTTGTGCCAAAGTGATGTCTTCTTCCTTGTCCTCATCTCGTCCTTGAAATAGCAACCTGATTCCCCTGGCTGCTTCTGGAAACATTAATTCAGTCTGCACTTCTGATCAGCTGTCCCCACCCTCTCTGCAGTGGGCAGCTGATGCAGCACATTTTATTCAGTTTCTTTCCCTATTTTCCTCCCCTGCACTCTCTTTTTCCGTTTCCTGTACAGTATGTCCTTCCAGAGTTCTTGTGGATAGTTCTGCTTTTCCCATTTTGATGTTCCAAGACCGAGTCACTAGAATCTTAGACCCAAAGAAACCTTGAAAGGGTCTTAGTACAGTTCCCTCATTTTACAGATAAGGAGATTGAGGCCCAGGGTTATTAATGAATCCACCCGCTGCTCCCAGATTGTGTGTGTGTGTGTGTGTGTGTGTGTGTGTGTGTTTGTGTGTAAATCCTACGAATGTTTTAGTTCTTTAAAAATAGTCTTTGGGTTTCTACTGTCATTGTATTGGTTCATTTCTTGATTTCTCTTAATTTTATCTCTACAAACCAAGTTCTTAACTTTTTTTTTTGCCTAACTTCTCTCTCTCTCTTTTTTTAATAATAATTTATTTTTTCAGTGTTCCAAGATTCATTGTTTATGCCCCACAACCAATGTTCCTGAACCCACTTTGTCTATCCTAGAAAACCTTTGGTATGTTTTACCTTTCGATTCCACTCCCTAAGGTATATCTGAAGGTTATCATGGAGACAAAGTAGTTGGATTCAATTGTCTTTGTCTTTTTGGATCTCTTATTTCCTGAATTTCCCCTCCCACCTGTTCAGCTTTATGGGTTTCCGCCATTGTGTGTCATGCTCGGAGCTCTTCCCTCTCGGGCTGGGAGCTACACACTGTAAGGTTTCTTCAGCATTTGCGTTCTTCTTGTATCTAAAGTGGTCACTGGATGACTTACTACTCTTAACCAGATCATCATCTAGGGTGAGAAATGTTACATGTGATTTCTTTTTACTCTGGTGTTTATGAATTGTTGCTGTAAGGTTCTCAGTGGAAGCATTAAATGTGCATTGTCTACACAGGGACACAAGCCACGGTTTTTCTTAGAGTGAATCTGGGCTTCTTGAATTTGAATCCTCGTGCTTTCCCCTGCGGGACGACATCTCTGGACGGGGATCCGGGGGTCACAAATTGATGAGCTAATGGGATTTGCTGAACAAGCGTCCATGTCTAGAGGCAACTTTGAAGGAAGGCCCCGAGTTGTCCAGCCGGTCTGTGGGAGGTTCTGCCCTTGACAGCGGTGTTCGTGCCACGGGGCTGGTGAGCGCACGGCACAGAAGGCCCCTGGATTCAGGGGGGCCTGACCTTTGAACCCCCAAAGGCCTAAGTAAGCTGCTTCTGGAGAGAAGGTGGTTTGTGTTTGTTTTGTTAATGTTTGGTGGGGGAGGAGTGGAGAGGAGGTTGGAGTTCTTAATATTCTCTGTGTTTTGATGAGACCGAATGAAAAATTGCCTGCCTCCTGGCTTTGCTTTGTTTACAGTGGCCAGACACGGCTGATTCAGTTGTTCCCACGGTTCCCGGATCATGGATGTGAAAGTGGGCCCATCTGGAATGGTGGGGATTTGAGAGAGGTTTTGAAAGAGGGGGCTTACGGGGAACCATATCAAGGGCACAAGGGGGCTGGCTCTGAGTTGGAGTCCAGTAAAACAAGAAACAGTGCCCTCTTGCCTATTCTCCTCTGTGTTTGTTGCTTTCTGTCTATTTGGGGACTTCTCCCAGGAGAGAAGAGTTAAAAGACCTGGCTTCTTATTAATGGCCCTTTAGTCATTAGATTTAATCACCCTGATCCTTGCAACAACTCCCATTAAGACTTTACTGCTAGATTATTAATGAGGAAGAGTACATCTGTATGAGTAATTGTGGTTGAGGGAGGTTTAAATGCCATGACTGTAATAAACGGGAGATATGAGAACGAGGGATTACATCAAATCATCAACTTACAAAATGTTTGGGAACTCTACTATCAAGTTGGTTTCTATGTAGTCGCTGACCTTGGATTTATGGGTTGGGCTGCTTTGCACAACTAGTTTAAGTGACCCACTGGGCTGAATGAATGCAACTATTTTGGGTAAGCTACACCATATATATTTATAAGCATATTTATAAATACATTTATATATACATAGAAATATGGAATCATGTTTTAAAATGATAGCATGACATAAGCCTATGTGTTTTCCATGAGCACTCTTGAGCCTCAAATTTTGAAAAATTCCAATTTCAGTTTTTAAGTGGGTATAGATATGAATCGGGCATAATAATGCCCATGTGGATTACACATTTTCCAATTGTCTAATATTTTAAAGTAGTGTCTATATGAGTTTATGTCTTATAACATTCCTAAGCATTCTCTAGGGTGTGCTGCAATTTTCACATTATTATCTCATTCTTTGGTTTTAAGAGGATTCGTAAAAGTTTTGAAGTTTTAATTTCAGTTTTTCCCACTGCTTAGAATTTGATGATATAAAATGAAAAGAGGTTTCCATAGTTGCTAACATTCACCAGATTTTGTTCCAGAGCATGGACTTCAGTAGACTTCTGAATTGAATCCACATTCTCCACCCAAGCCTAGTGATATAATCCAACAGTTCAAAGATAGGTATGCCATAAACAGCTGTAGTTAAATAATCTAAAAAAAAAATTAAAACATGGAAATACAATAAAACAAGAATTGATCACTTTATAGTGGAATACTCTATAAACTGTCTACATTGGAAACATGTGGTGAGTCTTAAAACATCTGAGTTCTATAATTCTGAAGTCTAGTTGATTTGAAGGCAGAAACTTTTTTTTGCCTCCTCTGCATGTATAGAAGAATACAGGCTAATATGTTTTTGCTGTCTCAATTTGCCCTTGTTTGCTTGTTTTTAATTTAGAAAAATCACTGTGGGGTACAAATACATAGGTATAGTCCCCTCGACTGAGTATTTGTCATTGAGTTCTAAAGTGTGATCATAAAGAGAGCAATTCGGTAAATCTTGCTATTTTACCTGTCTGTCCCAATCATAAGTCACACGTGAATATAATCCCCAATAAGAGGAAGAAATTATTTAAAAGCATATATGTGGCATAAAAAAATAAAAATAAGAGGGTCTTTAATTCTTAATGTTTTTTTAGATTTTTAAGGTCTGTCAATTTATCTGAGTGGCATTATCCTCACTGTCTCGGGATTACCGGTGCTGATGTGTACCGATGCTTTTTCAGTATAAAGTCGGCCTAATCTCATTTAACTTGTTAATTGAAGTCAGACAACCCTCTGTGTAGGAGCCAATTGAACTCTTAACCGTCACAAAAAGTGCTGGCTATAGATGACACTTTTAAATGGAATAATTCACTTTATTTCCTGGGTCGCCTAGAAAGTTCTGCTATGTGTACGTAAAAGAATGCTGTAGTCGTCTGCTAGGGAAACAGCGGTGTTTAGTGAGCACTGAAGGCCAGTCCAGTTTCTTCGCTTATAACTTTTTTTAAAAAGTTTTTTTTTTATAAACTATAAAACCCCCCTCAAAACATATACAAGGAGAATATTTTCATAAATTCTGACAACAAATGTGTTCTCTTGCTAGATTGTGATGTCCCTACCA
The DNA here is from genome assembly GCA_004023965.1 of Spilogale gracilis. NCBI lineage: Eukaryota > Metazoa > Chordata > Mammalia > Carnivora > Mephitidae > Spilogale > Spilogale gracilis. The sequence goes on along the minus strand of PITA01020131.1, from coordinate 28,376 downwards.
CCGCGGAATTTTGTTTATAATCTCTACGCAGTCCTCTTGCAAAGCTAATAGTGTTTTCTAAAAATTACATTTTCTTAAGGTAAAGAAGATAGGAAACATATATGAGTCTTGGAAGAAGAGTTACTTCATGTAATTCCTGAGCATGGTCTGTGAGCCCTACCCTTTCCCTTGCGTGGCTCTCTCTAGTGCCTGGCCCTTCGGGAGTAGCACCGGAAGGCTCCCTGGTGGAGGGGGTCTGGAGAAATCACAGCACTCAGTGAAAAGCAAAAAGACTCAGAAGGGACTGGTCTCCAGAGTGCAGCGCCTCCAGTAGGGCTCCTGGAAAGGTCTTGCTCAAGTGGCGTCATTCCCATAAAGAGAGATCCTGTGGTATAGACCAGGGGCTATGCATCTCACATCTGGCTCTTACTGTCTCATGTATTTAACGGGAGAACTTGTATCAGCTCTTTTCCAAAGTTCCTCCCAGTTGTGAGAGGCTGTGATGTCAGCATGATGTCGACAGCCACCATCGTTTATGGAGGGCGTCCTCCATGCCAGGCGTGGTCGTTGACTGAGTATCTGTAATAGCCCTCTCTCAAGATACTAACCCGCTTTATTTGACTTTATTTTATTTTTTTTTAAACGTAAAAGTGGGTTTTTATTTTTTATATTTTTTATTACATTATTTTATTTTTTCACTGTTTCAAGATTCATTGTTTATGCCCCACACCCAGTGCTTCGTGCAATATGTGCCCTTAATACCCACCACCAGGCTCTCCCATCCCCCCAATCCCCCTCCTTTCCAAGACCCTCAGACTGTTTCTGAGTCCAAAGTGTCTCATGTTTCGTCTCCCTCCCTGATTTACCCCAGTTCACATTTACTTTCCTTCTCCTACTGTCCTCTATATTACCCCTTATGCTCCACAAGTAAGTGAAGCCATGCGATACTTGACTTTCTCTACTTGGCTTATTTCACTCAGCATAATCTCTTCCAGTCCAGTCCATGTTGCTACATAAGTTGGATATTCATCCTTTCTGATGGAGGTGTAGTATTCCATTGTATATATGTATCACATCTTCTTTATCCATTCATCTGTTGAAGGGCACCTTGGCTCTTTCCACAGTTTGGCGATTGTGGCCATGGCTGCTATGAACATTGGGGTACATATGGCCCTTCTTTTCACTACATCTGTATCTTTGGGGTAAATGCCCAGTAGCGCAATTGCAGGGTCATAGGGTAACTCGATTTTTAATTTTTTGAGGAATCTCCACACTGTTTTCCAAAGCGGCTGCACCAGCTTGCATTCCCACCAACAGTGTAAGAGGGTTCCCCTTTCTCCGCAGCCTCTCCAACACTTGTAACCCACTTTAAAGTTGAAGTTCCTGAGACTTGGAGAGGTTAAGCACATAGTTGTAAATGTCCCACAGCTAGTGAAGGGCGAAGCCGGAGTCGGCCTGGGCCTTCGACGGCACAGCTGGGCTTTTCACCAGCATGCAAGGTACCTGTTTTCTTCTGAGGTGACATGTCTGTGTTTCTAATCCAACAAAGGCCATCAGAGGTATGAGAGCTCTATAAAGCCAACAGAACTGGTCCATAACCCATGGTTCCAAAAAGAGAAACAAATGTTCTGTTTTTTAAGTAAAATGTCTGTCAGGTGATAGGATTTCCTGCAGAAAAAGAGAAAGCTTCATTGGAACCAGTTTTTCATGTTTTTTTGAGGAACTAAAGATTCAGCATACAGTTCCGTATGCTGGTCCATTTTATTAGGTAAAAAAACAAAAACAAAAACATAATTTGTTTGGAAAATTTACTTAATCACAGCAAACCCAAACCAGACATTTTTAGCCAGGAATAATCTTGTCTGTGAGGAGAATATTTATTATACAGATGGAATGAAAGACTAAAATAGCTGGTAATGTCTTTAACACACTATTTTTATTGCGTCAGTCTTAATACAGATGAAAGGGAGATCACGTGCAGCCTCGTCCTCCAGCCCAGGGGAGGGGAGGGGTTGGGTTTTCTCAGAAGAGTGAGCCTCTAGGTTTCCATGTGGAGTGAGGTGAAGGGCTGCGGCACCACTGCTCACCCCCTGCTCCTGAGGGGGGAGCTTCTCTTGGGGTAATCCAGCTGAGGGGGGAGCCCCACATGACCTCTCACACCCCAAATTCACTTTGTCTCTAGAAACCCAACATGAATACTCCAAAATTTCCCCATCGTTGCTGTCCTTGACAGAAATGTTGTTTTTCCCTTTGGTTTTGCCCTGTTTGATTTAAGAAAAACTTGTCCAGTGAGGTAATATTGTGTCACAGATCCTTTGGGGGCTTGGAAGAGCAACCATTAGGGGGGGCAGGCAGGCCCTGTGTGCTTTGGAGCCGGGTGTTAAGCCTTCGGTTCATGAAAGAAGGAGGGGAGCCGGCCTCACACTGGACTGTTGATTTTGTCACGTTGTCTCCCTTTGTCCCTTTGCTCTCCTGCTTTATCCCACTGCTAGGATGGGGTGCCTCCTGCCCTGCTGCTCTCCGTGAACTCAGTGCACTCACTTGTGTCTCAGGTGTGTGCGTGGAAAAGGACAGCTGTGTTTCGGGGATGTCTAGTGTGCCGTCCTCAGGGTCTGAATGGCACAAAGGGAAGGACGCCAAATGCCCTTATCTGTTCTACTGTTTTAAGTCTGTGCATGTACATGTGTTATTTTTTGGTTTGTTTTCTTATTTATGTAAGGTGCCAGATGGGCAAGAACAAGGGTAATATTTTTAAAGGTCATCTTATATTCATTTTTTAAAAGTGCCGTCAAGGAAGGTATTGATTGGAGAAGTTGAAATCTAGTGGTGAGGAGAGCAGAGGCCATTCAGTCCCCTTGTCTTGCTTCTTCTCCAGGGGACAGCACTTAGGACTTAGGTGTGCTCTTGGTTTTGGGATGTGAGGCGTGTGTTGTTTCTGGTCAGGACTACTGCCCATGAGACATATGGCTGCAGGAGCCCTGGGTCCTGGGGTTAAATGGGACCTAGAGTTTTTTTTTTTTTTTTTAAAGATTTTTTTATTTGTTTGACAGAGAGAAACACAGCCAGAGAAGGAACACAAGCAGGGGGAGTGAGAGAGGGAGAAGCAGGCTTCCCGATGTGGGGCTCGATCCTGGGTCTCCAGGATCATGACCTGAGCCGAAGGCAGTTGCTTAACCAACTGAGCCACCCAGGTGCCACTGGACCGTAGAGTTTTATAAAGCTCAGGTGGAGAAGAGGTGTGGAACCTCTCACTTTGGGAGTGTGAGAATAAGTACAGCTTTTCCTTTGGTAGCCTGTGCCTGAGAATGTGGCTTTTTAATTTGGGGGGCACTTTCTGTCTCAATTTGAGGAAGTAGGAGGGCAAAAACAATTGTTTCTACTTCTTTGTATTCAGGAAGACTCAGTCATATAGAAAGCATTGGACCGTGAATTAACTGCATTCAGAATTCCCCCAAGGCCCTGTTAAAAATGCATATTTCCAGACTTTCTGGATAAGAATCTTAAAGGGTCGGAGATTGCAAATTTGTATTTTAAAGAAGCATCCCAGGTGATTCTTCCACTACCCTGAAGTTTGAAAAGCACTCTTACCAAGTGATAGGGAAACTCTCCTGCTTCAGAGGACAGAAGATATCTGACTTCTGTGCCCAAGTTGAGAATGTTGGTCTACACTGCAAGGACTTTATAAAGCATATATTAAATATGAGGCAGTTATCCAAACTTTTGGCTTCAGCTAAGAGTCTCCCTTGCAGGATGGTCACCGTCCTAATTGCTGCAGTAAAAATGGGAACAACTCCTAGCATTGGTCGTCCTTTGTCTCTTTGGCTCTTTCAAATAATGGGCATACGAAAAAAATCTAACTAGAAAACGTTTGGAATCTTTTGCACTTCAGTCAGCAGGAAAAACAATTAGAATGTGGTTAAATTTATACAGTCAGGCACTTTTGCAAATACGTCGCAATGGTTACAATGGGTTAAATCAGTATTTTCTCACCAGGGTTACATTGTGGCGTGATTGAATACTGCTTTAAATACAGAAGGTAGCTCTTTTTGCAAAAATGCTTACTTGTTTGTTTGTCTGTTTTAACAGGAAAAACTAACCCAGGAGTGTGTATTCAGAGAACAGTTTGAAGAAAACTGGTATAACACGTACTCTTCGAATCTGTATAAACATGTGGACACTGGAAGACGATACTATGTTGCATTAAATAAAGACGGGACCCCAAGAGAAGGAACGAGGACTAAACGGCACCAGAAATTCACACATTTTTTACCTAGACCGGTGGACCCTGACAAAGTCCCTGAACTATATAAGGATATTCTAAGCCAAAGTTGACAAAGACAATTTCTTCACTTGAGCCCTTAAAAAAGTAACCACTATAGAGGTTTCACGCGGTGGGTTCTTATTGATTAGCTGTGTCATCACACCAGCTCCACTGTTGCCAAACTTTGCCGCATGCACATTGTACGATGGAGGCTTGGATGGGAACATGCTGATTTTGTTCTGCACTTAACCAGGCTTGTCCTCCTGGGGACGGCCGCTGCCCACTTGCTTGATTCATTGTGAGAGGAGGAGAGGGAGACTGGAGACCGAGCGGGGGTGCGAGTGTGTGTGGGGATGAGTAGCGGGGCGATGGATGGACGAGAGAAGCAGAAGCAGAGAGGACCGCGGCCTGATGCATGCTGGGATGTAGATGCGCTTTTACATTTTTGATCAGTTGTACTTCAGCTGCCATACTTCAACTCATCAGGATTTCGGCTGGTGGCCCGCGCAAGGGTATGCTGCACTCTCAAAGGCATGGAGGGCGCAGTCTCACTTAAAGGACTTTCAGTTCATGCTCACGGGTGCCATCCCGGTGAATTTAAAGCAAAGACCTCTTAGTAAAAAAAAAAAAGAAAAAAAAAGGAAAAAAGAGAAAAGAAAAAAAAAGTTAAATTTATTTATAGAAATTCCAAAGGCAACATTTTATTTATTTTATATATTTATTTATTATATAGAGTTTATTTTTAATGAAATATGTACAGGCCAGATAGGCATTTTGGAAGCTTTAGGCTCTGTAAGCATTAAATGGCAAAGTCCGCTACGAACCTGTGGTAAATTCATGCAAGTAAATATAACGGTGCATGGATATGAGAAATTCTAATGACCCTAATGTACTAAAGGCGACAATCTCTTTTGTGCCCGTATTATTGTAAACTTATGCACATCATTCATGACACTGAGTATTCACTCTTCAGACTGCTTGTTTCATAGCTTATCCCAGAGGATTAAAGAAAACTGGGTCTCAAACTTTTATTCTGTGTCTGTAATATTTCCTCTCTCATAAGTGGCTTATCCCATCATTGTAATGTCACAGTTGGAAAATATAAGGGTTGGTATATATCCTACGTGTTTAAACCTATTGCCGAGTATACCAAAGCTGAACAATAATTATACTTTTATTCTAGTTGATCTCCGGGACAACAGGACTAACATCAAACATTATGCTGATTTAGAATCCTCAAAAAGGAAAAAAAAAAAAAAAAGAGCTTATGTAGCACAGATTTTTTTTTTTTAATTTTTATTTTTTTAAGGGACAAGAGCCAGATTAAACAGGATCATTCTTGGAGACTTTTTATTTTGTACACTTGGCTATCAGATATGACATTACACAAGCACCATACCATAGGGGTCATTGTAACCTCTTTTGTAGAAAATTGCTTTTGGTGTAAACCATCATAATACACGGGAATAAATAGCACCCTTCACGTAAAACTTGCAAAACGAAACTAATAAGTCTTCATCAATAATGGCAATGAGGGGGAAAGCATTATACTTGTTGATTGTGTTTTGTTTTTAAAAATGGTCCTCACAAGCACTCGATTTTTTTAGAGGGGAGGTTACTATATAGAATATCTTTTACAAGGCTTTTGTAACCTTTTATGCTGAAAAGCGTAAGAATACATATTTCTGTAGTAGCAATAATTTTGGAACTTGCCCTTGGGCAAGGAAGACTATTTCTTACTATATACTAAGGAGAAAAGAGCCAAATTCTTAAAGCAATATTTAAGAAAAAAGGAATTTATAACAAATTCTCATACCACATATAACACTTTCTAGCCAGTTATGTTGGGAAATTGAAAGTGACAGTTAAAAAATGTGTTGGGATTTATGTGACTAATTTTAAAATTTAATATTCCAACTTTGTTTTGCTCTGATGCACATTCTTTATGAAAAATAAAAGTATGTCACTGTTGAGTTAAAGCTGTTTTGAAGTGGAAGCGCACGGCTTACGGCCACGAGCCCGCATGACCCTTCTGTAGTCCCAAGTTCGAGTAGGTAGCAGAGCCCTCCTGCTGATGTGCGTTAAGGAAAAACTAAGTCTAACATTTGGAATTAAGAAATATTTGGGGGGGATGGGGAGAGAAGCAATGTAAAATAGTTGATTTATCATAAACTCGGAATGTCCTCTTCATTTTCTTCTCTTTTTACTTTCAAAACAGAAACTGCATTTAATTCCAAGATGTAGTATTTTTATTTCTTACTTAACCCTTTGCTGCTGCTGAAATGTGCACATATTCAGGCTTTAGTTTTTCCAAAAGGCATTTGATATTTTTGGCTGAAAACATTAAACATCTGACCACAGGGAAGAAGCAAGTTTCTAGGATGTCATGGGTACAATACTTAGCACTGAAGAAACTGGTTTAAGGAGGTAGCCAAAAGTAATCTTGAAGTAGCATGAGATGCTAGGTAATCGGCCTCAACGAAAGCAACTAATTTATGAAAAAGATTAAAATCTCCATGCAGTCCTAGAAAATGCTACTTTAAAGTCTACTTTTGGAGTTACTTTGTTTTGGTACCGTTTTCTTTCTTTCTTTTTTTTTTAAAAGAAAAATAAAATGTTATATGCTTTTGGCAATGGATACAATAAACTGTAATGGTCTGTAAATAAATAGATATTGACTTATGCAATTTATGTAAATAAGTGTTCTGGGAGAGTAGACGGCTCAGGGTTTTGGCGTGGGCATCATCCTGTCGGGCAGTAGAGAGGGTGGGCTGCATCCGCTTCTTGTCGTCAGAGACCCAGAGCCCGTTGGACGGCAGCTCCGAGCCCCTGCAGAATGGGCACTTGCGGTTTTCTCCAACAGAGGCTCAGATAGCCAACCCACAGTCTTCTTGGTGCCCGCCTTGTCCCTGGGTCCAGAGACTTAATGGGCATGGGCTGAACCACCCTCCCATCTGTCATGTGAATGTCCCCAGGCAGTGTGAAGGACATGCTAGGTCAGTGTTGGGGAACCTGTCCCTGCCAGGTCCTGTGTTGTAGATAAATGAATGGCTTTAGTTTATGGTGTTTTCCTTCTATTTCATCTCATTAACACTACAACATTGTGTTATTTACTTGATAATCTGTAATTGTATGTAAATACATACAGGATTATGTAATTTGTGTAAATACATAATTACAGACTTTTGAAAACTGGTATTTTTTACTTGATGTCCATTTGGAGCTGCTTCACATTATGTGCCTACATGAACCAATGGAATTTTAAAAACATGCTCTCCTTGCTCTTACAGCTGTTGCGTGTGTGTTGAGGGGATGGGGGTGTGGGGGTTGGAGTGGGAGGAACATATCCAGATGTCCTTTCTTTTCTGTAAGCATTAGATGAAGAAACGAGTAATCTGGGATAAAGATTTATGAACTCGTGGCAAGCAAAACTCCGTGAGTGCACACATTTACAGGGATGGCTGAACCGACAAAGGCATATTGTTTGAGGTCAGATTCTGTTGGCTGCATCATTCGACCTTGAGATGTGCTGAATTCAGATCCGCGGTCTTTGGTCACTTGCACAGAAGAGCACTGAAATCGCGGGGTGGAGAAATAGGCCGGACGGATCCAAGAGGTGCTTGAGCCCGCGGCCCCTCAGGTGTGTGCATGATCACGCGTGCTACATAGGCCGCGTGACGCCCCATGGGCTCGTCCACAGACGTTTCACATGATAAAGTTGATACTTTATGGGTCAAAGCGGAACGGGGAGGAATTATGAGACTCAACAGCACCTACCCGCTTCAGCACGGGATCCCGGCTTCCGGGGCTCAGCTTGGCGTCTGGCACTGGGCACAGCAGGCCTGGCACCCGAGGGTGAACAGTGTGTGTGTGTGTGTGTGTGTGTGTGTGTGTGTGTGTGTCGTGGTCTAAGTTTAAGGTATACAGCATAATGATTTTACTTACATCACGATAATGTTAGTTAACATCCATCATCTATAAGCATTTTTTTGACGGAACATTTTCTTCACTAGACAGGAATATGTGGAAATAAGAAATAACCTCTTGTCTCATTTTCTTTGGAAAGAAAGTGAAAATGAGTATTCTTAATGTGTATGTTCCCTCTTGCTTCTATGCTGACTTAGTCATCCAGTGGGGAGATACTTGGCTCTAAGTGTGGATGATTATTGTGACTGCTACCAGGGAAGCAAATGAAACACCAAAGTGAGGTCTTTTTGTTATTTTGGTCAATGGTCAAAGAAGATTCTTAGAGTTGTTATTACCCACCAATTACGTTCAACCTGACATCTTGGAAAATATTTTTAAAACTTAATTTTAGTTGGAAAAAATTGTAGGCATACCAAATATCTCAATAGCCCTTGGCAGACTGCGCTTGTAACCAGCTCTTTTTTTTTTTTCCTGTCCCTTTTGAAGATCCTTCTAGTGATAAACGCATTCTTGGTTCTGATTCTCACTGTTATTAGTAGACGGTACCGGGAACTAAAGAGTTAAGAAGGGTACTGAGGACGTTCAAAGCTGAACACTAGGTCCTGCCCTCCTCCTGCAGGGGAAGGACAAGCATTGTTGATGGTGTTCCCGGCCCAGCTTGGAGACACTTCTTTTTAAAAACATTCGTGCAGGCTTTTTCCTAACCATTTCGCGGGGTGTTGCCAACCATTCTGTAAGTTCTACCTGCCCGTCGCCTCTGGCTTCTAGTGTGTGCATATGGCCGGGTCAGTGACGGCTTTGTGAGGTTTTTGGTTCTGACTACTGAGAAGAGGGCTTTTTCTAGGCTGTGCCAATATTAGAATTATAACTCTTCTTTCTGAAGGAAGCCATACTCTAGACATCTCTTTAAGGCTGACCGAAGTCTCTTTCCCTCCTCTCTATTTTTCTTTTCCTTCCCCGCCTTCATTTTATTATACGGAGCTGGCATCAGCAATAAATAGACCCAAGTCCTGATGGTACCCACAGAATTTCAACAAAGGCATCCTGATATGCTGGATGAACACGTGGTGAAAAAGGTACCAAGGGCTTTGGGGCATCCTGTCTTCAGTACAGACATACAGCTGGTCATGTCTAGGAGGAAATCTGAGACATGATAGGATGTATAGAAAAGACAGTTGTCACTGGCATTCTAATTGGGTCGAGAAAGTGCTTTGTACGCAGAGAATTTGGACTCATGGTATCTTTTACTCACGTTGCCCAGATACCTGGGACTGACAGCCTGAGGCTGTGCAAAGGGCCGGCTGATTGGCTCTGACTGCTCTCGGGGTCTCCCACCCCTTGAGGAGGGGACTTGGTTCACGCGGATGCCCGCAATAGGTCTTTGAATCGGATCAGCTCTGCTGCCCTGTACTTTCTGAGGCATGCTCTGAATGCCTTTTGCTGGTTACTGTTGGTTTCTATCCAGAGGAAGGTGCCTCTTAACTTTTGTTAATATTACTCATTTCAGTTTTCCCCCCTCCCATTTGCCTTACACCACAAGCAAAATCTACAACATAATAGCGAAATACAGAATATAGGATCTGGGATAATATCATGATACAGAATACAGGAAAATAAAACAAAAATTTAGGATCATGAAAGGTACAATATACCATAATTTTAAAAAAAGATTTATTTGAGAGAGAGAGAAAACGGGGTGGGGAGGGGCTGTAGTCTCAAGTAGACTCCTTGCTGGGTGTAGAGCCTTGCCCAGGACTCGATTCCAGACCCTGATATCAGGACCTGAGCCAAGGTGCCACGTGGGACCCCATCACATAATTTTTAAAATATGCACTTCATTCTTTCAGTAAATACACATTGAACAACTGCTCTATAACATGCCATAGTGTTGAGGATATGATAGGGGAAAAAAACCCCAGACATTCTGATCCTAAATACCAGGCTAGGTTCTATGTCAATGATTATACAAACATGTAGTACTTGTTTAAGATACTATAGGACTGGAATATCCACATTATAAGGTAATTAGGACAACATTGGCAATTTTCCGTGAACTTTATGTTCTTCAGCGATGTCAGTTTACAATAATATATATAAAAACTCAGAGGCAACCCCATTCAAATCCTATTGTTTTAAGCACTTTAAGAGTGTTCTCTGATTTGATGATACAGATTCTTTCAGGAGATGAGCTTCTTGACAAGAAATGGATTTCGTTTGTAAGAAAATGTTTCATTTTTCCTTCTTTAGGAAAATCCAAAGGAAAGGGCAATGGAATTCTAAAAGTTTCTCAGTTGTAGATTTGTGAGGTCTTTCAAGGGTACCAGAATTCAGTGAAGTTAAAGACCTAATGGAGCTTTGGAAAATACTTTATTTCTCATAGAATTCACCTCATTGAAATGTAAATGGTTATATAACCATAGCTTTCATAGCAGGGAGATGAAATTATACATCTTTCATTGTTTGTCTTTATCAGAATTACTAATCTGTGGTTAATCAGCTTCTGATTTCCTTGTTGCTTGCTTCGATTTCCTTTTCTTGTGCTAGGAGTACCTTGACTTCCCACGGTCTTGGCTCGCCTTCTCCCTATTCCACATTTGAAGAGTACACATGTTTAGCTACATGGTACAGCATAAGTAGAACTGACAAAATATGATGGCGGTCTTTGGAATTTTCCCAGAAGAGGTTTATAATCCTAAATTTGGCCTAGGAAATGAGGGCTGATTGAATTAGAGCAGTACTCAAAGCAGGCCATATTGGCAAGAAGAGAAAGTCTACCACCCTTTAGGAGATACCTTCATGACTATCCCTGGTTAGATGAGATCTAAGGGCAGGACATTGTCATGATGCTGCCATTCACCTGAAATCTGAAGTGAGATAGATTCAAGTTAAAAATGACTCGAGTAAATGGGCGAAAAGTTAGAAATCAGGCTATTTGTCCTGATGATCTGCTTCAGAGAAGCAACTTTAAATTCTGTGGTGACTCTAAGGTGTCTATATATGCTTCCTGTTTCTTCCTCCTGGTGTATTTTCAAGTAGGAAGGCTGAATTCTACTAGGCTCATCTCAGAGCTTTCATTTGGTTCCAGATGCAAAATGCTTATTTCTTTTAATATGTAGACATTATGTGGAAGAGTTGCATTATTTTAACAATATTTCCTGTTGAAGGAAGGGAATTACCCTGCCTGAAAATACAGTTTAGTTACATCTAGCTCCTATCCATGAGCCATGGCCCTATTCTGTGTTCCACGTGATCCTAAATGTGTTCTCAAATGCATTGGTAACTTGAAATGGCTACACTGAACTGAATCTCAGATTAGTTGTTGTACATCCTAATTAGTTGGTTATATATATTTTAAGTAGCAGAAGCTCAGATTATAGAAAAATTGAAAATAAAATGGAAATAATGAAAGCATTACTGTTGTTTGGATAACTAAAAGTTATTTTTTGTAGCCATGGCTCACATTTGGTGCTCTTATTTTTAACAAACTTTTAAAAATCATTCAACTACTGAGTTTTATTCTTAGATAAACCTATGGTTTTTCCATATGTCTATGTAATACCCAATGGATAATTTAGAACCTGACCAAAATTTAAAGGAAGGGAACTTTTCATTTAAACTCATTAATTTAATCAGCAAGCAATTATTGATATATACTGTATTCTAGAAATTAGGAAAATAAAAACAGACTTGTTAAAATTTGTTTTCTTTTACAATATGACTATATATTGACTCACTTGGCTTATGATTACCCCTTGTAAAAGTGTGTTAAACTAATTGTGATAAGTTTTTCTTCTTATATAAAACATCACTTTTTGAAGAAGAGGACCAGGATATGGTTTGAAGCAGAATACTATCTCTTTAAAGCAGGCACTTTAAATAATGGACTTAAGCCATTTGAAGATCTTCTTTTGGTTTTCTTTCAACTGGGTGCTTAAAATTTCTCTCAAAGGAATTCCTTCTTGGTTTGACTTTGAATTAAAAAATGTCTCTGAAAATAAAACAAGCATAAAGTTAATACGATGGCATTTAGTATACCTTGTTGGCATATTTTACAATGATTAGTCTATATTTTTAGTTTAGAACAGCAGTTAAGTTTCAAAATTCCTGTGTGACTGTTTTTATCTCAGTAACATGTGATGGCTTGTCATGAGGCTATCTTATTTGGGAACCACACCCAATGGTTCTGAGCACACTCAAGGGACTATATTAAGGAGCATGTGACAAATGTATGACCAATTTATAAATACATTTGATCAGTTATGGCCCTCTGGCAAGGGGCTGCACACTGATTAGTCCATGAGTATAAGAAACTAACCTGAGGATTGAGAAAGGACCACCTCAAGGATGGGAGGTAACCGTATTTGGAGCTAGCAAAGAATAGTGATTCTTTCTACCAGCCAGACTAGAAGACCTCAAGATTCACAGAGCACTGTGTGTGTACACAGGAGGGTCTTGCCTCAGTTTTGAAGAATAATGAGCTGTAGACTAACTACTATTGCAGTCCTACCTAAAGTATTTTATTTATTTGTTTTCACCTATTGTGTTTTTAAAATTATTTTATTTATTTGAGACAGAGATAGAGATAGAGACAGAGAGAGAACGAGCAGGAGGAGCGGCAGATGGGGAAGGAGTGGAGAGCCTGATGCAGGGATAGATCCCAGGACCTGGAGATCATGACCTGAGCCAAAACCATCCAGGGACCCCGCACCTAACATATTTTAGAAGAAACACCAAAAAGGATTAAACTATTTTAAACCGACTTCATCTCAGAACAAGGCTCAATAAAATATATGGGAGTAAAAAATATCTAGCACTCAGCAAGATAAAGTCGCTTTAACTGGATGTTCATCGTCCAATTAAAATCAACAGATATGCAAATGAGCAGTGAAATATGACCCAAAATGAGAAGGAAAAAAAGCACATTCGATTCAACCTGGTGTAGAATGACAAATATTTCAGAACAAAAAGAAACATAAATGGAAATAGCTATTATAACTATATTCCATATTTTAAAAGAATTTTGGGACAGGGTAGATGCGACATGAGATTAAAACGACTTTTAGAGATTAAAAAGTACAATGTGTGATATTTAAAAAAATACATCGGATGGCATTAATGGCAAGCTAGACGTTGCAAAATAAAAGATGCATGCACGCAAAATCATAGCAATAGAAACTATCTAAAAGGAGGACAGAGGAAAAAGGAATTAAAGAATATTGAATACAGCGTCAGTGAGCGGTGGGATAACTTCGGGCAGCTTAATATACATATAATTGGAGTCCTCGAAAGAGGGAAGGGAACAAAAATATATTTGAATAAATTATGCCAGAAAGTTTCTAAATGTGATTAAAAACTAGAAGTACAAAGATCCAAGATGCTTTGTGAACCTAAAGCATGATATGTGAAAACAAAAACAAAAACACTGTGCCAAGGCACATAATAACCAAATTGCTGACAGGTAGTGGCAAGAGAAAAAACTTAAAAGCAACGAGTCTTTTTTTTTTTTTTAAAGCATATTACATAAAGAGGAACAGAGTTAAGGATGACAGATTTCAGAGACAATGTAAGCAGTAAGACAGTGGAGTAACATCTTTAAAGTATGGAAAGAATCAATCTGTTCAACAAGAACTATATACCCCCAATAGTGTATTTCAAAAAACAAAGGTGAAGATTTTTTCTGACATACAAAAACTGAAGGATTTATCATCTGCTGATCCATACTATAAGAAATGTTAAATTGTGAATATGACTTGTTAATGTTAAAAATCCTAAAATCTTAAAATCCTTTAAGCAGAAGAAAAAAAGATACCATAGGGAAATATGGATCTATACCAAAGAAGGAGGAGCACCAGAAATAACTATGTGGGCAAATATATAAGAGTTTTCATATTTAAATCTCTTTAAAAGATAATTGACTGCTTAAACAAAAATAATAACAATGTACTATAGGGTTTATCACGTATGTAAAAGTAAGATGCACAATATAAACCCAGAAGGGGATAGATTGAAGGATATTATTGTAAGTTTCTTATACTATGTATCCATGGAGTGGCACAATATCACAATAAGTTAAAGATGCATGGTATAAAACTCTAAATTAATCACTAAGTACTAAAAAAGAGTTATAACAAGTTGATAGGTTTGAACCTATCCTTAATAATAATCACATTAAGCATAAATGGTATAAGCATCCCCAGAGATAGATTGGACTTAAAAAAGCAAAATCCAGCTATATACTACCTATAAGAAACACATTTTAAAGACACAGATGGATTAGAAGTAAAAAGGAAAAATAAAAAGTAAAAGATGGAAAAATATACCATGTTAACATCCTACAAAAGAAAGCAGGAGAGGGTATCTTAATGTCCAACAAGCCTGATTTCATAGCAAAGAATGATATCAAGGATAAAGAAGTTCATCTCATGATGATAAAGGAATCTCTTTATCAAGAGAACATAAAAATCTAAAATCTTTGTGTACCTAACAAAGAAGACTTCAACATACATGAAAGGAAATGTGATAAAACTGCAAGGAGAAATAGCCAAATTCACAACTATAATTTGATGTTTCCATAAATTTCTTAAATAATCACTAGAACAAGTAGACAGAAAATCATTAAGAATATAGAATATTTAGGTGAGGGGAATGGGGGGCTGGGTTATGGAAAAAATAAAAATTAATAAAAAAGAATATAGAAGATTTAAGCAAAACTATCAAGTTTTATCTAATTGACATTTATTTTTTATTTTTAAAGATTTTATTTATTTATTTGACAGAGACAGACACAGCGAGAGAAGGAAGACAAGCAGGGGGAGTGGGAGAGGGAGAACAGGCTTTCCACAGAGCAGAGACCCTGATGTGGGGCTTGATCCTAGGACCCTGGGATCATGACCTGAGCTGAAGGCAGATGCTTAAGGACTGAGTCACTCAGGGACCCTCCTAATTGACATTTATAGAACACTCCCTGGCCCCCAAAGCAGAGTATATATTCTTTTGAAGTGCACAAGGAACATTTATGAAGATATTCTGAGCCATGATGGTAATCCCAATAAAATTTTTAAAAAGATTGTATTTATTTATTTGACAGAGAGAGACACAATGGGAGAGGGAACACAAGCAGGGAGAGTGGGAGACGGGGAAGCAGACTTCTCGCTGAGCAGGTAGCTTGATGTGGGGCTCCATCCCAGGGCCCTGGGATCATGACCTGAGGGGAAGACAGACACTTAATGACTGATCACACAGGCACCCATAATCTCAATAAATTTAAGTCACACAAAAGATGTTCTCTGATCATAATAGATTTCAACTAGCTAAAGGTCCCCAACTATTGAAAACTAAATAGCATACTACTAAATAACTCTGTTTTGAAGAAGAAATTAGAATTGAAATTATAAAGTGGTTTGAAATGAATACAAATCAAAATACAACATATCAAAAAGTGAGAAATACTGCTAAATTAATACTTAGGGGGAAATTTATAGCATTAACTTCCTATATTAGAAAAGAAGAAAGTTCTCAAATCAATGATCTCCATCTTAAGAATAAGAGGAAATAAACCTAAAGTAGAGGAAAGGAAAGATAAAGATCGAAACAGAAACTAAGGAAATAGAAAACATAAAAAACAATAGAAAAAAAATCAATGAAACTGGAAGCTGTTTTTTCTTTTTAAAGATTTATTTATTATTTAACAGAGAAGCACAGCGAGAGAGGGAACACAAGCAGGGGGAGTGAGAGAGGGAGAAGCAGGCTTCCTGCCGAGCAGGGAGCCTGATGTGGGGCTCGATCTTGGGACTCCAGGATCATGACCTGAACTCAAGGTAGATGATTGACAACTGAGCCACCCAGGTGCCCCTGGAAGCTGTTTTTTTGACAAGATAGTAAAATCAGTACACCTTTAGCCAAACTGATGGTGGGGGGAGAAAATGCAAATTTATAGATCTCAAAAGGAAGAGGTAACATTTGCACAGATTCTACAGAGGTTAAAATAAAATAATGGAATATTAGAAACAATTGATGCTAATGTTAGATATTGCATAAATTAAAACATTTGGAGTAAATGGGCAAATTCTTAGGAAAATGTGAACTACCAAATAACAAAGTTAACTCAAGAAACAGTGGATAACATGAATGACCTTATTTTTATTAATATTCAATATAATATTTAAACTTAATATTAATAATATAATAAAGTAATATTAAGTAAATATAACTATAGATATATATTAATATTCATTATTATATTAATAATGAAAAACCTTCCCACAATAAAACTCTGGTCTCAGAGGCGTCACTGGTAAATTCTACCAAAGACTTAAGACAAAAGAAATAAAATTTTAAGGTAAGCTCAGAAAATTGAAGTAAAGCAATTAGTTTAAAATTTGTTTTATTAATTAATTCAGATAAAGGCATGATAAGGAGAAAATGACAGAAAATATTCTTCATGAACATAGACATAAACATTCCAAATATAATTTTAGCAAACTGAGTTCAAAATATATAAAATGGGTCACAAATCATGTCCAAGTGGGATGTATCCTAAGAATACACAGTTGATTTACCAATTAATAATCAATCAGTGTAATTCATCTTATTACCAAACTAAAAAAGACAACATTATCATCTTAATAAACAACAGAAATAGCATTTGACAAAATTAAAATCATTACTGATAAAATCCTCAGTGAATTAGGAATAGAAATAAACTTCCTCAATCTGATAAAAGGTCTACAGGGAAACTACGTAAACATCATACTTATGAAAGACTGACTGCTTTACTTCAAAATTCAGGAAGAAGACAAGGATATCCAGTCTCACCTCTTCTATCCAACATTGTGTTAGAGATCCTAGCCAGAGTCATAAGACAAGAAAAAGAAATACAAGTTATCCAGATTGGAAAGTAAGGAGGAAAACTATCTTTTTTTGTAAGATAACATGTAGAAAATTTGATGATATCCACAGAAAAGCTACTAGACTTTAAAAATTAATTTAACAAGGCTGTAAGATGTAGGATCAATATACAAAAAGTCATTGTATTTCTATAAATTCTTAATATATAATCAGATATTGAAATAAAACAACATTTAACTAGATAAAAATATTTAGGGGCACATATGATAAAAGATATTTGAGATCAATTCATTGCAAACTACAAAGCAGGACTGAGATAAATGAAAGAAGGCCTAGAAAAATGGAAAGATATACCATATTTATGAATTGTAAAGATGTACATTTTTTGCATATTGATATCTTGATCTAAGGCAATACCAATTGAAATCTCTCAGGTTTTTTTTTAATAAAAATTTTTTTTAGAAACGAAAAAATTAAATCTAAAATTTGTATGGAAACGTAGAAGATTTAGAATAGCCAAAACAACTCTGAAAAGGAACAAGATCAGAGGATTGACACTATTTGAACTCAAGACCTATAAAGCTACAGTAGTTAGGACTGGAATTGTCAAAAAGATAAATAAAGCAATAGACTAGAATACAGAGTCCATAAATAGATACCTAATTAAAAAATTATATTAATTACTCTCTATTTTATCTTGGTAAACAAAAATCCATAAAGAAAATGTAAGTTAGCAATAAGATCACTGACAAAGATATTTGATATGCTAAATTCATTATTTTTCATCTATACACTTTTAAAAAATTAAACTTTTTAAGAGCAATTTTAGGTTTACAACAAAACCGAGGGGAGTTTCAGAGACTTCCCATATACCTCTTGTCTGCACACATGCATAGCCTTCCTCATTAATAACATCCCTCATAAGAGTTATACATTTGTTACAATTGAGGAACCTACATAATTAAAGTCCATATATTACATTACAGTTTACTCTTATTGTACATATAATGGGTTTGGACAGTTGTTTAATGACATGTATTTATCATTATGATACCACACAGAGCATTTTCACTGCTCCCTAAACCATTTCCTTTCTTTATTTATCCTTCCACCTCTCAAACTACTGGCAACCACTAATGTTTTTATTGTCTCCATAGTTTTACTTTTTCCAGAATGCTGTAAGTTGAATCATACAGCCTATAGTGCTTTCAGATGGGCTGCTTTCACTTAACACTGTACACTGAAGTTTCCTCCATGTGTTTCCATGGCTTGATAGCTCTCTTCTTCTCCTCCTCCTTTTCCTCCTCCTCCTCTTCCTCTTTCTTCTTTTAGATTTTGTAATTTTTAAAAATTTAAAAAAATTTTTATTGTTTCCATAACCCAGCAACCCTATCCCTCCCTCTCCCCCACCGCCCAGCAACCTTCAGTTTGTTTCCTGAGATTTTGTCACTGAATGATATTCCCTTGCCTGGACACACCACAGTTTATCCATTCATCTACTGAAGGACATCTTGGTTGCTTCCAAGTTTTGGCAATTATGAAAAAGTTGTTACAAACATCCAGGTGCAGGTTTTTGTGTGAGTGTAAGTTTTCAACTCCTTTGGGAAAATACTAAAGATTGCAATAGCTGGATCATATGGTAAAATTATGTTTAGTTTTATAAGAAACTGTCAAACTGTCTTCCAAAGTGTGTACTATTTTGCATTCCTACCAGGGATGAATGAGACTTCCTGTTGCTCCACATCCTTGCCGGCATGGACAGTTAATTTTTGACAAAGATGCAAAGGAAATTCAGTGGAGAAAGACAGCTGTTCAGCAATGTTGTGGAACCACTGGATATCTATATGCAAAAAATTAAATTCATACCTTGCATACAGAAATGAATTTAAAATGCATCCTAGACCAAAAACATCAAACAAAAAACTATAAAACTCCTAGAATTAAACAAGGGAAAAGATATTTGTGATATTGGGTAAAGATTTCTCAGATACAACACAGTAAGAACCCAATTTCTTTCAAAGATACTATTAAGAGAATGAAAAGAAGTCAGTCTGGAAGAACGTATTTGCAAAGCATGTCTCGACTTTTATGTCCAGGGATGTATAACCAGAATATAACCATCAGAACTCAAGAAAATGGGCGACGTGTTTGAACAGACACTTCACCAAACAATTTATGAATGGAAAATAAGTACATGAAGATACAGGATATAATTGCTCACTAGGGAAATGCAAAATTAAACCAGAATGAGATAGACATATATACTTATTTTGTATATTATATATGTTATTTATTATATATGTGTATATATATAAATAACCATTTTAAGTGTTGGTGAGGATCTGGAGGGACTGGAACTCTCATTCACAGCTGGTGTATATAAAATTTTACAATCTTTTTGGAAAACATTTTGTCATTTTCTTAAAACATTAAATATATATTTACTGTATGATGTGACTATTCCAGTCCAATGTACGTATCCAATAGAAATAGAAGCATAGGTTCATAAAAAATATGAAGATTTTTAAATAATACTCAAAAAACTGGAAAAACCCCCAAATGTACTCTGCAGGTGAATGAATAAACTATAGAATATCTATACCCTGGAATACTGCCCAACAATAAAAACAAATGAATTACTGAAATCTGCTGCAGCATTGATGAATTTCAAAATAGTTGTGTTGAAGGAAAGAAACTAGACGAAGGGAGTACGGGCATACTATATGATTCCATTTAAGTAAAATTCTAGAAAATTCAATCTGAGGCAGAGAATAGATCAGTGGTTGCCTGGAGATGAGTAGACAGAGGTGGGAGGAAGAATCTCCAAGGGACATGGAAAGACTTTTGGAATGATGAATATGTTAATGATCTTGGTTTACTGGGTATGTAAATGTGTCAAACTTATCAAGTTATACACTTTTGTGAAGCTTATTGTATGCCAGTTACACCACAATAAAAGAATAAACGATGTGAAATGATTACAAACAATATCAACCTTCAAGAGCCATTACATAGATAAGAGGATGAATGGATGTTAGTGTGACCCTGGAACACCAGGGAATTCGATTATAAGTCAGCTCCCTTTGCTGATAATGATAGCATGATGTTTTCCCATCAAGGAAGCTCCTAAAATTTGCTATCTAGCAGGCAAAGGGAGAATTCAGAGAAAGGGAAAGAGTGTTAGGATCTTTGTTCCTGATGACTGTTTTGGCCTGGACTGATCTGCCAAGAGGGGCAGATGAATCTGGGGATGAGTATTCCCGGTGAGTGATGGCTGAAAGCAACCCACACCCCAGTTTTAAATGAAGCCCTCATGTGGGGGCCACACACTGTTCTTTAGGAGAGAGCGCCTTGACTTACAACATGCAACAAAAGAGGTGTGGAAGCAAAACAAAAGCAACAAGAAAATCCACATGTGTAATATCATATAGAGTACCTTTCTGGGGATGCTGTGTAATGATGAATTCTTTATTTTTAGTTCAGAACAAGAGTTAAGTTTCAAAATTCCTGTTTAGCTGTTTTTAATCTCAGAAACACGTGACAGCTTGTCACGGGGCTAAAATGGGAACCACACCCACTGGTTCCGAGCACACTCAAGGAACTATATTAAGGGCTATGTGACAAATGTATGAACGAATCATAAACCCATTCGATTATCTGCTGTTGTCTAGAAAGGGCTGAATCTGAGACAAATGCCAGAATTCAGGCTATGCTGAAGTCCACGAGTGATTAAAGGAAAGAATTAATACAGTGTGTAATCCAGTGCAGAATTACCCTTTCTACTTTATATCTAAGATATAAAATTTTTGATTTAAGATTTGACATGAAGGTCAAAACAGTTGGGTTATGGATTAATGGTCTGAAAACAAGTTATATATAAAGGAGACAAGACCCAATCAGGACCTCGATTTTTCTTCTACAACTACAACGATAACATTTCACTTGATGAACAGTAAATAAATCAGCTATGGTTTGTCTTAGAAACTGGGCCGATTTCTGCCTCGCAGTGTAAATATTGTACCTACACCAAATGAGAATCTACTGGACTTAGAATCACATGTTCCAACTGTGCTGCTTAATTGATTATTTGTAAAAAGAGATTGAGAACCCAAGGAAATATTAACCGTACTGGTGTCAATTCACATTTGGGTAACACCAGTTTATAAAAAATATTTATTTGCATTTTCTCAGGGTTTGGGAGATTAACGAGACAGATAGATATTTTAAGAATAGTGGAATTGCTGTGGCACCTGGGAGGCTTAGTCCTTAAGCTTAGGTCATGATCCCGATGTTTCTGGGATCGAGCCCCACATCGGACTCCCTGCTCGGTGGGAAGCTTGCTTTTCCCTCTCTAACTGCCCGCTGCTTGTGTTCCCTCTCTAGCTGTGTTTCTCTCTGTCAAATAAATGAATAGAATCTTAAAAAAAAGAATAGTGGAATTGCCATTAGTACCATTCTCAACATTTATTAAACCCCTATTCTCCACCAAGCCACTTAGCATGGTGTGTAAAAGTATCAACTTTGTAATTAGGTTGCCTGGATTTGAATCCTCATCTCTACCACTTCTTCTAACTTTGTGGCCTGGGATAAGATTGCAGACCTCTTTGTACCTTATCCTGGTCTTCTGTCCCTGTGTGTGCAGGAGTTCTTGTCAGGATTAAGGACATGAGGATTTGTAAAGTATTTTCAATATTGCCTGGCACACAGTGTTAGTCTCTTTTCTTTCTCCTCCTTCTTCTTTTCCTCCTCCTCTTCCTTCTTCTTTTAGTGTGAAACAAACATAAGTTGGAGAAGTGAAGTGACTTGATTTGGTTCTGTTTCCCCTGGGGGTGGGAGACGGTCCACCTTAGAAGACAGGGATCTCATTTTCCCTTTATGTATCCCAGTCACATGCTCACTTCTTTCTGTCTGATTTTCTGAATGCGTTTACCTCTTCTCCATGCAGAGGAGATCCGGCCTATGGGTAGTCCAGGAATCCTGACACAGTACTGCCTGGCCTTACCATGTCACTGGGCTTGATGTGGGGACCACAGACAGGTGGGGATGACTGTCAATTCTGGTTCATTCCTCCCTTCCTCCAGCGGGTGGGTAGTCGACTCCATCACCACCCAGCTACAGCATCAATTTCCCAGCCTCCGTTGAAGCCAGGTTTGACCACCTCATTAATTTCAAGCCATGGATTCAAGCAGAAGAGATGTATGGCATTTTTGGACCAGGGCCCCAAATGTCACACGGTCATCCCCCCATCTTTCTTCTTCCTATGACTTGAAACACCTATGACCTTGGGACTCAATTTTGACCATGAAAGAAAAGCCCAGTGTCCTGGGGGCTGGTGGGATGGTGGAGATTGACAGGAAGAAACTTAGTTCCTCAAATACTTTCATGGAATCGAGCATCAGCCCACATACTCCGGGCTGTTAAAAGAGAAACAAGAAGGATATTATTGACCCTGTATTATTAATCCCTTTATTTCATTTTGCCTTTTTCTTTTTTTTCTTAAATCTAAGACCAGGTTCTTCATCTCTAGCCCCTTTATGCTGGGAGTTTCACAACAGAGTTTGGTCCACTTGAAATGAGTAACAAATTCTAATGACAAAAACAGGAAATTGCTGTGCTACCATCTATGTTCATTAAATGAGGATGATCTGTGCCATAGACAATGATTTTGCAGTCGGTTTGCAATTCCACAGTTCTGTTGCAGAACTACCTTTTTGAATAAAGCCACTTTGTTGGTAACTGTTTGATATGTTCGCCGTGACACATTCTCTCTGGTTTGGAATTCAGTGGTTTATTACTAAGGGACACACTTGTGTTTTACAAACAACTTTTGAAACCATTTCAGAGTTGATGTAGAGAAGACTAAAAATATGTACACAAGTAATCCAGCCCTAGAAAAAATGTGGTGGTGGAAGGATATATGATCGTCCTATTATTATATCCGCCTATCCGTAATGAAAGTCAGCTCAGAAGACTCTGAACTGTTTATCACACCCATTTCAGAAGATGCACGAGCCCACATTCTTCCACCTCCATAACAACAGACGAGAAAGCCAATGATGTGTTTCTATTTTATTGCTGTATAATGGTGTTTGAGTTGCGACCATGTTGTTTGCCGATAACTCGTCTCTCTGGAATGAACCGAAGAGGACGTGGTAGTGGCCACCGCTGGAGAGCAGGGGAGGGCGTATAGCCAGAGGTGCTGTGCTGCTGAGGCCAGAGAGAGCAGCTTTGTATGTGACCAAGCCAGCACAAGGCAGAAGGAGGAATAGACATGAGGGCAACTCGAGAGCCTTTCTCTGCTTTCCTGCACCTGTTTCAACTGTACCTGACAGCCTTTCTTTTCTTTTTTCTTGATTTTAAATTTTATTTAATTTGTTCAGTGTTCCAAGATTCATTGTTTATGCACCACACCCAGGGCTCCATGCAATTCAGCCCTCCTTAATACCCACCACCAGGCTCACGCATCCCCCAACCCCCTCCCTTCTAAAACCTTCAGTTTGTTTCTTAGAATCCACAGTCTCTTATGTTTCATCTGCCCCTTCGATTTATCCCAATTCACTTTTCCTTCCCTTCTCCTAATTTCCTTCGTGTTACTCCTTATGCTCCACAAGTAAGTGAAGCCATATGATAGTTGACTCCTCTGCTTGGCTTATTTCACTCAGCATAATCTCCTCCAGTCCTGTCCATGTTGCTACAAAAGTTGGGTACTTATCCTTTCTGATGGAGGCGTAGTATTCCATTGTATATATATGATAAACTTTCTTTGGGGAGTTTCTGGAGAGCCTGGCCAGATGCTCTCTGCCTTTCTCTGTTTGCCGGGTGGAAAATAATTCTGCTTGGGATCACTCTATCAAACTTTGATTTACCACCGTGCGTCGCCAAACATCTCCCCTGAGCTTCTGGCTTGTATATCCAACTCCCTGATGGACAGCTCTATCGGGGTGTCTCACTGATACTTCAAAGTCATTGTGTCCAAGTGTAATCTATTATGCTTCTTCCTACTCCTGCCCTGCTTCCTGTGAACACCGTCTCCCCACCATAGCCCAACCCTATTGCTCATAGCCACCAAATCCTGAAGACTTCTCTCCAAATCATTTCACAATTATTTTTTCCTCTATCCCTCTACCATGCCACCCCCTCCCCACATCATTTGAAAATACTGAGACAGCTGATCTGGACTCCCGCCTCAAATCACAGTCCCTCACCTCCTTCCTTCACAGAGCTGCTGGAACAGTCTAGGTCTACCGCCCTGCTTCCCGGGGGCCTGCTAGGTTTTGGAATGTTGTAGATTTTAGAAAAGGCAACACATTATACACACCAAATATTATCTAACACCCCCAGCAGGATCTGAGGTAGCACCTCAAGTTCCAAAAGCGTTTATATTTCTGCTCAGAAAAATGTATCACATTAATTGGATAAATAAAGTCTATACATAGCTTCAGGTCAGTTTAGTGGCCTTAAGATCAGATTAGGTTCGATATTGTCACTTCAAGTGTTAAACTCTGTGTTGAATGTTTTGGGTTCCAGGTCGTGCATGCTCAGTTACATTTCACTGCACTGCTCTCTTCACTTTAGGAAATTTTACAGGTCCCCTTGGCCTACGGGACAGATTCTAATACAACTTCCCAGGTTCCTGTCACCTGGGAACCCTGTGCTTCCTCAAGGGTAACATTTGCCTTTCCTTCCCCTTCTGCCCCACGGCTCCTGACATGGTTCCCCAAGGGCACTATGCTCTTGCTTGATTCCATGTCTTTGTTCAGACTTTCCGGCCTCCCTGGAGTGCCTAAGCTCCCTGCTGGGCACATTCTTACACTCACTGTAGACATCACCTCCTCCAGGGTCCTTACTGGCAAGATAGGACTTACTCCTTCACTGACCACGTAGCATATTGTACTGCAATCATTTGTTTTTGTATCCTGGGTTCCTAGGGAAAGCCCGAGTCTTGCTCAGCTCTGTCTAGCCCCTGCCCACAGTGTGCCTGGGGTCTGTAAAGATTCAACAAGTTTATTGAGTCAAGTGAAAAAATGCCCCCCCCCTTGCTTTCTCCCTGGGATATATTTACTGTTTTATTGTGGGTGTTAAGGAGGGAGGAGGGTTGGAATTCCATAGGTGGACGTTGGGTTTAGAGGTTAACTTTTTTAGAAAGAAATGTGTGCATCAAGGGCTGCCTGGACTCATCAAGGGCTCGACGGACAAAGAAAATCCTCAGTTCAAAATCTTCGCACACTAGTGCTCTGCGGTTTTGCTCGATGAGCTGGTGCGGACAAGTGTGGAGTGTGGGGAGGAGCCCTTAGAAGGCAGCAGAGGAGCAGGTGGGGGGCGGGCTCTGGTGGTGGCCCCCGTGGTCTCAATCTTGGCTCCATTGCTTGATCTACACAGTTATTTGACTTCTTTAAGACTTCGCTTCCCTGTTTGTGAAAAACATAACATCCTGAATGGCAGCTGTAAGCCCTGTAAATCTGCCGTAGAACCATTCCTATAGTTTTGGCCGAGCTGTGACTCGGGTCACTTGGGGCGCCCTCTACCTCATCTGGTGTTCTGGAACAGCAACCTTGTCTATTACATCTCGACACACAGACCAGGTGTGAGTAGCGGAACGTGCAATCTTGTTATTCCAACTTCGATGACTCAAAAACTGATCTCCTCCACCTGGGAATGTGCAGACTTGGGTCAGAGCTGGGGCTGCCCCTGCCCACATGGGGGCTGAAGTCCGCTGAAGGAGGCAAGCTGTGGGTAAGTACGCACAAGGGTCATCAGGAGAGGGTTACTCAAAACAGTTCGTGAATTATTTACTTTTTTGTTTTTAATAGATTAGAGTGGCTTCAAGGTTACCCATGTGACATTGTCACTCTCATTCGAGTTGCATTCCAATAAGCATTTTTTTTTACAGTGGAAAGAAAGGGGTGGAAATATATTAGTGTGCTGGAGATTATGCACAAAATCCTAGGTATAAATAAAAAATGATAAATAAAAGTATATATTAAAAAAACTCCTAAGTGCACACATGACTGGTTCAGGAAAAAAAATGAGAATCATCGAAATATGACTTTTAATAGAAAGGTTCTTCTAATGCTAAAATCCCATATCCTACCCTACATGACAATGACCCTGTGAGATCTCTGGTTCTTTTACATCACCATTACTACATATCATTTTTGGTAATAAAGGCTTTATTTCAATTTGTTTCTTTGCAGCCTGGTCATTCATTTAGTCTTGAATTTGGCCAATATTCCTGGACAATGGCCATAAGGCAGGTACTGCATTGGATGCTGGGAAATCATGAGCGAGCAAAACCGATTTCCACTCTCACAGAGCTTCCTGGCCAGCGGGGAACGATGGGGAATGGGGAATGATGACCCATTTATCGACTTTCAGGTAGTAGACATTCAGGATAGACTGGAAACCAACACAATTCAGAAAAATGGGATTTCCTTCCACTGAACTGAAACATTACTCCTTGGTATCTTTAATTTCTCTCTCTCTCACTCTCTCTGTCTTCAGAAAACTCAACACAACTTTCCCAATATTCTTCATAAATTGTCCTTTCCTTCATCTTCCCCTCATTACTCGGGGTTGTGCCTCCTTGTACCATGCGAAGTAACTTCCCACGGGTGTTTACATGTTTCCATTATTTATAGGCTGCTATGTTTTCTCCTTTGCTCCTCACCAGTCACCACCCAGACATGCTGTACATAGTTAGTTATTTTAATCTTTCCTAGTAAATCAATTCTCCCAACCTCCCCATCATTTTTATTACTCTTCTCTGAACTCCCCTCAGCTTTTGTATATCTTTATGGTATTGAAGTGCCTGGAATTTAATGTAATTTTCCAAGTGGGGTTTGAGAAAGGCTATTAGAGAGGGACTCTCACCTCTGTTCTCTGCTGATGAAACCATTGGGAACAAAGCCCAAAACTGCATTAGCCTTTTTGCTGCTGTATCAGCTTTACTAACTCATATCTAATTTTCTTTTCACCATCACCTGCCAGCTTTTTCTCACAGCCTTGGCGGTTGCTCGACGGAGTGAATGGCTTTGGTATTCCTATGGCGGTTTTGCAGGTTTGTAGCTTTTAGTCGGGAGTTGGCAGCAAGAATCAGAGTGCGAAAAATCATGCATAGAGCCCCGCAGGGCAAATCTAGCCTTGTAATTAGTGATGGCAGAAGCAGCTGCCATGTGGGTGGGGCTGTGTTCCGTGAGACTTACATACTCTCCTCTTGAGGACGCACAAGGATTCTATCAAGTAGATTGAGGGAACCAAGGCTCAGAGACGTTAGGTGAGTGTCGAGAAGTCACCCAGCTAGAGGCGGCCCCGCTGGGTTTGAATCAGAGTCAGCCTGGGCCAGCCTGACCAGCAAGCCTTTCTGTGGGGAACCAGCGTCTCCGGTGAGAGGGAAGGAGAGGCAGAGGGTGATGGTTAAGTCCCTGAATGTAGTAGATAGTCAATAAATGTTATCACTTGCCTCCTCCCTCAACTCCATTGCCCAGAAAGTTGCTTTGGGAGTTACCAGAACTGAAATCAGACACAAAGCTCAGGAAGACAGACACTGACAGAGGAGATCTTTCAAAATTTTAATTCTGAGGAATGGTATTAGCTAATCTCTGAGGACATTTCAGGAAAGATCTTTACTTGCAGTCTATCCCGATGACCACCGGCCTGCTCTCACCAGCAGTGCCACTCCTTAACACCTCGCTTCTGTGTTTTCTCCTTTTCAGGTCAAAGTTGAAATTGAGTAATTTAACTTTATTTCTTCAAATGCTTATGCAAACCTTCATCAGGTATATATGGAGAATGGAGTCTGATGGGGGAAATTGGGCTGCAAATCATGTATGTAGGTGCATAACGATGGCTATTTTGAAAAAATATTAAATTTATATTTTGAAGCTATTACTGCACTGGAAAATATTGCTTCCCCCCCCCCATTAATTTCTTAAAGGCTTGTGCAGTGGCATGGGAGAGTGGAAAAGGTCACACAGATCTTGAACTAGGCAGTGTCATACTTAGCTTTGAAAAGCTGGGTGAGTTATTTAATTTATTCGGTCCTAATTTTTGTCATCTTTAAATAAGAATTTCTGCCAGTGAGTTGTTGTGAAGTATTTATGAGATAACATACCCTTCACAATGCTTGATATCTGAGAAAGGGCTTCACAAATGTTGGCTTTCATTCTGCTTATCTCTCTTATTCTTCTTTATATTCATGTGGTGGTTTACCAGATGACCCACATATTAGTCAACATCCCCAAATTATCAACTCTGTGGTTAGAACTGTATGATGTATTCTATCCACCATCATCATCTGCACCACCACCTCCACCTCCACCACCACCATCACGGCCACCATCACTGCCAGCACGACTGTCCCATT